>JAOWBN010221621.1:0-13178 GCA_028565015.1 Pinguicula moranensis | reverse complement strand
CATTCAATTAGATCAATGAAATAAAAATTGAAAAATCCAAATTCCAAATTTGGGCGTTTTCAAATTACCGGACCAAACTTGCAATTGAACACATCATAGTGCAATTCAAGTATCCAATTTCACAAATCAAGTCAAAAACAAAACCCCCTAAATCAAACTCACTTGAAATTTCGGGTTTTTCATTTCTAGATGAAATTAGGTATCTAATCATGTAATTAAGACATCTAATTACACAATTAATTCAACAATCAAATCCAACTACATCAAATTACAAAAAACCCCTAATCTTGGTTCTTGAGATTTTCGGATTTCATGAATTCGATTTCATTTAACGTCAAATACATGTAATTCAACATCCTAATTACACAATTAACATTCTAATTGCTCCAATTGAAACCCAACGGGTTGTCCCAGTGGTGAAGCGACTGGAATCTCAGGGCTTGCCTAGAGATCCAGAGATCGAACCCTGCTGGTAACGCAAGTCACACTAAACTAACAAGACAGACAGAGAGCAGGATTGGAAAAGAAAGAACAGGCAAGAGCATAACAGATTCAGTTATCTAAGAGATAAAAAATGGCTAACTTGGATGCGATTAACAAGTCGTCCAAAATAGTTGGTAAAAAAGTAATAGAGAGTAACAAGATCAGAAAGAAAACAGCACAACGCAGTAAGAATGAATGAGAAATGGAGCGGGCTCATCAACTCAGTAACTCGAAGTGAAAAAACTAAGGCTGGAACCTTAAATGGTATACCGTGGTCACCTCATCTATGTTAGATAGTTGTATTATGGCTGCAAATGCAAGAAACTTGAGAATGGACTCTGAAGCCATCCTGAAATTTGGAAAATCCTTGGGAATACAACATACTCAAAGTGATGACCAGACCACAAAACAGTTGGTGGCAATAGCAAAAATGAACATCGCGGAAGCAAAAACATCAAAGAATGGTGGAGGAGAAAAGGAGACTCAACAATGTAAGCAATGCGGCTCTTGACGTACAATGTAAGAGGGTTAGGGCAAAGGGAATGAGGATTACCATTAGAAGGTTATTGAGGAAACACAAAATAGACTTTCTAAGCATCTAGGAGACTAAGAAAGAAACAATAAGTAAGAAGCTTTGTGCCTCCCTTTGGTATGACAACATGTTTGACCGGGTATACAAGAACTCACAAGGGTCATCTGGGGGTTTGTTATTGTATACTTAATTAGAATGAATCTAATAATGAATAAATACAACAATGGATTTATACCTTAATGCAGAAGCGTATAGAACCGTATTATTTCGATTGATTATATCACGAATACGAATAGGAGTCTAGCAGAGTCTCCTTGTGATCCATGAACTTAGATATCCGCCTTCACAGATGATAAGGCAGCAATTTGAGAGAAACTGTATATATGTTTCTGGGTCTCAACACATGAGAATATGAATATTAATGTGTGTAAATATGCGTACTGAACGCCCTATTTATATGGAGGAATTAGGGTTTAGTAATTAACGTATAATTACATAATTGACCCTAAATCTAATTAGGTATCATACTCTAATTAGAATTCTTAATTTAAGGTAATTAACAAATAATTACCATAATGATTAAATTAGACATATTTATCTATTTTTTCTAACAGTTATGTGTATGGAGCACTTCAAAATTTAGCAAATAGAGCATATTTGATGAAGATGACATACTAGGAGTTTCAGGCCACTGGGAGGGTAACCCTTTACTAGCTCACATGGTGAATATGTATGGCCCTTCAAATCCGGGAGTAAAGAAAAATAAATGGGAAAGCTCAACACTAAGGCAGAGAGGTAAGGAAGATGATAAATGGTGTGTAATGGGGACTTCAACACAATTCTGGACAGAAAAGAGAGAAAACATAATAACAATGATAGTGAAATAAGATTATTCATGGAGCTCACACAAGAGATGCATATGCTGGATTTGAGAATGGAAAGAATGAGGTATACATGGTACATGAACTCATTAGCAGCAATGAGCAGAATGGACCATTTATTGGTCAATGAGAATTGGCTAGGGAAGGATAGGAACTAGATTCACACAGGTCTTGACAGAGAAGATTCAGATCGTTGCCCTGCCTTGTAAAATTGAGTCCAGGAATTCAAGATTGGTGTCAAAAATCACTGAGAGTATGGGACTGCTAGCTGAACTCTACACAGTACAATGAAATGATCTCAAAACCCTGGAGAGAAATAGTAGTGAGAGGATACGTTGGTTATAGAATCAATGAAAAAATCAAGAAACTGAAAGGAGAGATAAGAATCTGGAACACTTTAGCAAAAGAGGACATTAGCTCAAAAATGGATGATCTCCTCGAAACCATGAAGTCACTGGAATCAGTAGCAGAGGAAAATTATATAAGCAGTGTAACTAATCAACACCCAGTAGAATTGAGGAAAAAACTGTATGAACTAACAAAACAGTAGGACAACATCTGGTATCAAAAAGCAAGATTCAACTGAATAAGCCATGGAGATGCAAACACGACATTCTTCCACAACTGGTGAAGAAAAATAGTGGGATAAATACAATACAGGGGATTGGGACAAGGGAGTGTGGTTAGATGAAGTGAACAAAGTCAAAGAGTGCTTTAAACATCATTTTTAGGATAGATTCACTGAACCACAAAGAAGAAGACCAAGACTATGTGATATACGATTAAACTCATTGTCATAGACATCTAAACAGAAACTCTCGGCTCCTTTATATGAAGAAGATATCCTAAATACCGTCAAATTGTGCGGCAACAGAAAGAGTCCGAGTCCAGATGGTCTAAACTTCAAGTTCATCAAGTACTTCATCCCATGATGAAACATAAAATATGCCAGATGATGATTGAATTATACCAAAACCGCAAGATAGTCAGGGGGTAATGCAGTCTACATTGTTTTAATACCAAAGCAAACTTCCATCTTCAGGTTTTGGACTATAGGTTTATTACACTGATTGGAAGTATGCATAAAATCATATCCAAGGTGCTCTCTATCAGATTGAACAATGTGCTAGATGATGTTATATAACCAAACCAGGTGGCCTTCGTAGGCAAAAGGTAAATTTTTGATGGAATTCTAATAACAAATGAAGTAGTTGATGAATTTAAAAAAAAGGTACGCAGACCCTGTTGTTTAAATTAGATTTTGAGAAAGCTTTCAACATGGTTAACTGGGCATACCCAGATGGCATCATGAGTGAGATAAGGATGCCCCGAATGCTATAAGTGATGGATAAAGTAGTGCCTTTAGTCTACTTCAACCTCAACACTAATAAATGGTTGCCCTACTCAAGAGTTTTTCCCACATAGAGGATTAAGGCAATGAGACCCTCTCTACCCATTCCTTTTCCTCATGGTTGTAGAAGGATGATCGGCCATGATAAAGAAAGCAAAGACAATGCAGTTTTACGAACCTATGAAGATTGGGAGAGACAAAGTTAAGTTGTCACATTTATAGTTTGTAGATGACACCATCTTATTCTGCAAAGCTAATTAGGAAAATGTCAGAGCAATAAAGCCATTATGCATAATTTTGAGATATTGTATGGGATGCGTATTAACTATGGAGAAAGCTATTTGATGGGGAACAAATACTTGAGAACACACTGCAAGAGATGGCAACCTATTTAAACTGCATAAAAAGGAGACAGACTCTTCTCATACGTGGGACTACCCGTATGGGCAAATTCAAGAAGAGATGAAACATGAAGGTTTGTAGTAGAAAAAATCAGCAAGGCACTAGGATTATGGGAAAATGTCAATCTCTCGGTTGGAGGTAAGGTTGTACTCATTAACTAAGTTTTATTATGGAAAAATGTCAATCTTACTAGATCCTTTTTTTGGTGGGTACCCCTGAACACAAAAAACATATTTTGGTTACCATGGGAGAATTTTGCTTTCCAAGAGAAAAGGGAGGACTAGGTATTAGGATACTGGATGCTTTCAATAAAGGACTTCTAGAAAATAGGGCAGTAGGATATTAGGGAGGAAGAAATAACTATTGAATGATATACTTAGATTAAAATATGGGAGGGATGGTAAGATTTCAATATGGGACATAAGGAACTCAGGGAGGTTTAATCAGACAGGGAAAATTGACATAATGGGGAGAATGGTAGAACAATCCGCAAAAGAATGAATAGACCTCCAAAATACATTAGAAGGACCATGGTTCAGTGGTAATGTGATAGTGAGAGTAGGGAAATAGGAAAAACATACAATTCTGGGAGGACTTGTGGATAGGGGATAACAGATTAGCTGACAGATTCACAAGGCTATACAGAGTATACATAAATAGAGAGAGCCATAACAGATCATGGGGAGGGATTGAGGGAGAGTGGACTTGGAAATGGGATTGGAGGATACGACTACACGGGGGAGAGGAATGAGATTTAATTGACCTAAATGTTTGTTTAAATGATTTTTTTCCACATGAAACAAGACATGACAATTACGCTCTGTCAAGGACACCAGATGGACAATACATAGTGATAGATGCATATGAACAGATTCTACAGGAGACATACAATCCATACGTATCAGATGAATCTCTCCAGCTGAAATAGGTGAGGAATAAAAACACCCCGGAGAAGGTTTCAATCTTCATTGGAAGATTGTTACAAGAAAGACTATCATAAAACAAGAATCTGCGAAAAAGAAAAATCATTGGACTTGATCAACATATATTATGCACGTTGTGCAAGGACCAGAAGATGAACAACATATATTTTATGGATGTCAACACAACAAAATACTATGGAAAAATGTAAAAAGGTGGCTACACATCCCAGGAGACAATCCTAACCCACCTACGTTGGAACAATTTGTGATGATGGCACCAACAGATTTATGTAAAGAAAAGTGGAACACTGTATGGGCACCAATACAATTGGTATTAAGGAGTCATAGGAACCAAACACATTTCAACAATACAGACACCAACATGGAGGAAATATTTCAGGAAATCCAAGTACAATGTTGGAACTGGTTCAAGACAAGAGGGGAAGTTCATGGTTTTGGTTACTCTTTTATGGATTGGTTAACCCAACCAAGCAAATTGCATGCTTGGATGTAATTAGTTTTTGCCCGAGCTGCACTAC
Organism: Pinguicula moranensis; assembly: GCA_028565015.1. Classification (NCBI taxonomy): domain Eukaryota; kingdom Viridiplantae; phylum Streptophyta; class Magnoliopsida; order Lamiales; family Lentibulariaceae; genus Pinguicula; species Pinguicula moranensis. The sequence continues at coordinate 8,067 of JAOWBN010221621.1, read as the reverse complement.
GTACACATTTTAAATTTCTTTCTTTTCATATATATGAAATTTGGCTTGTAAAAAAATCCTGATACCTATCAAAGAAAAAAAACTGATTCTTGATGAGTTTTTTTTGTATAAGTCAAATTTGTAAGATAAAAATAAATAATGACAACGTTTTTATCTATATTGTTGCCTCGTACCAAAAAATATTTACATTCACCGGGGCAACTGATTGGTTGAATCATCCAGTCACTAATTGTGTAGTCAAAATAGTACTCCAGCAACCTAGCCCGGAACCATCTCCATAACTTGGCCAAAATTCTAGTGAAAATTTCCTTCGAGGTAATGTTAGAATTTCTGAAGTGCGTTTGATTTCACAAAAATTTCCCAAGTTATGGTTGTCCAAACACTTTTTGTAATTGTTTGTGGTATTCCTTACAAGTGTTGTTCAAAAGTCTATGTACCTAGTTCTCCCATTTGAAATGTTAGCCAAACTTGAATAAGCTCCCACACTCTCTTGTTGAATTTACAGTTAGGGGTAAGCAAAAAACCTTCCATTTTCGATATAATTAAAAATTGACGATAATCAAAATTGGATAATCGAAAATATTTGATTATTCGGTTCGGGTTCGGTTATGAAATATCATAGCCAAAATTGTTCGGTTTGATTTTTGGTTATAACCAATCGGGTTTGATTATAACCAAAAACTGCTTTAATATTTTTTTTTAGAATGGGTTCAATTTTTCGATTATAAATGATCAACTCGTTTTTTTTGTTATAACCATTTGGGGTCTATTTAAAAAAAATAAAAATGAAACAAAGTAAAACAAAACAAATTAAAAATAATTTGGGATTTCGGTTATACCAAAAAACCAAAACAAAAACCGAATAATCGTAAATATTTAGTTATTTGGTTACTTGGTTAGGGTTTAGTCATTGATGCAAATCAAATAAACCTATTTCTTCCGTATGAATTTACACTTATAATTATAAATGACTCATTTTGATAATTTTTATTGAAAAAATGGCATGCTTTTCACTTGAGTTATTTTAGGAAAATTCATTGAAGAAACAATATTTTGGACTACTTGTCATTCATTGAAAAGAAGAACAAGCAGCCACAGGCGAAAACAAATTCAGACGCAGGAAAATAATTTTGGAGGCTGCCGAAAGAGAGAAAAATTAGAAAAAGAAAAAAGAAAGTTCACGCGTGAAGAGGAGTTCACGTGAGAAATTAGGAGAAAAAATCAAAGAAGAAAAAAAAGAGAACAGAAAAGTCACGTCTCACACCGAAAGGAGAAAAGTAAAAGTGAAGGAAAAGTGGATACTGCGCAGAAAGTAGGAATTAAGGACAGTCACACGCTGGAGAAAAAATTGACAGGAGGAAAGGAAATTGAGGGGAGAGGGAGCAAAGAATAAAAAAAATCAGAGGGAAAGACACGCAGAGCCGCCTGGAGAAGAGTTTTTTGGGGAGAAGAGAATTGCTGGAATTGAGCCGTTGAAGTCTGAAGAAGAGAGAAACTTTCGCAGGAGAAAAGGGAATAAACAAAGAAAATAAAAGAAAGGAGTTGCTGGAGAGTTGAAGGAAGAAAACAAAATCACGTAGAATCATAAACCAAAGAAAGAAAGGGGGAGGAAGAAAGAGGCTGACGTGAAGTTGACGAAAAGGAGAATAAAAGAGAAAAAAAAAAAAGGAAAGAAGGAAAAAGAAGTTCACGTGAGTGAAGGGAGAATAAAGAAAAGAAAGGAGAAAGCAGAAGAGAAAAAAAAGTTGCGGTTTGATTTGGAATAATTTTTACCACTAAAGTGTTGAGGATTAAAATTTGGATTAGATTGTTTCTTTAGGAGAGTTTTCTAAATTCTTAAGTTTTAATTATATTTTCATTTTTTAAATTTATGTGGTGTTGTTCCAAATTAATTATACATAACTAATTTATTTTTATACTCCTAAGTTGACAGATGGGTGACTGATTTTTTGTAGATTAATGTGAGTTTCATGTTTTAGATTATTTGCGATTATTCTCTTTGACAAATTAAATTAGTAAATGCATGTGATTTATTTTGGCCAAATAAATTACGTGAATATACACAATATTGGGTAACTCTTTATTGCCATATTGTGAATTAATTGTCAAATAAAACTTGAAACTTATGCTTAGACATAAGGTAGGTAACAAGTGGATTTCTTGCACTTAATTGTTAAAATGAACACGCACTTGAATGAGTCTCTGTTTACTTTGACATTAAGTGTAGGAAGATGCAGTTGGATTAGTTGAAACTTGGCTGGTATAACTCGAACGAGTAAGTTAACCATTAATTCTAGGAGTACTAGACATACGAAACTAGAGCGTAAAAGCATCATCCCTAATCAGTTTAACATTGGCATGTAAACTTGCATTTGAGAAAATTGAAGTCACCCTAGTCATACTTAGGAGCATCCCTTAATCCCTGTTTATCTTCTCCTGATCTCAAGTGCTTAGAATTTCATACTTAGTTAAGTTATTTCGTAATTTTTAGTTTATATTAATTTCTTCTTATACTAAAAATTCAAAAAAAAAAGTTTCATCTTTTATGTTTATTGGTGTGAATTGTGTGCATATTAGTTTAGATAGTCACACTTAAATCAACTTTTAACACCAAACACTCCCTGTGGGATTCGACCATATTTTTACTTACACAACTACATCCGAGTGCTTACGGTAAAATGATTATTTTTAGGTAATTTAACTTGGTTTTGTGCATAAATTTATTATACCTAAGAAACACATCAGTTATAAAATATCATATCCGACCTTATTAAGTTTGGTTTCGGTTATAACCATAATCGAACCGAATAACTGAATGTTCAGCCTTACTTACAGTCCATAAATATATATTGTTCAGTATCTGTATCTGACACTTCTTTGCAAAGACAAGATTCCGTTGGATGGTCATGATTGATGGTATTCCTTCTCTTGATATTTTTCTTTGTAGGCAGTTTATTTTTGAGCAACCTGCGTGCGAATATCTATATATTAATGCGGCAATGGTCCGCGTGGCGTTTTCCACAATTCACCTACAGTTAATCGGTCCGTAAAAAACGATTGGTCCACGTGGTTCTGAAATCTCACGAACCCTACATTTCTCTCAAATATCTCTCGCATCTCTCGAGAACCCCATCTTCGCCGCCATCTCCGACCTCGCTAATAGACGCTTCTCTCAACCTCCGTTCGAGAATCTACAGAGAAAGCAAAACCGGAGGCGTTCGTTCTTTGTTTGCAGGTTTCTTCATACCTTCCCGAATCTTCATTTCCTCTGTTTTCGTTCATGTTCTTGAGCGTAGGTTTTCTGCACCTCCAATCCGAGAGAGGACTCTGGCGGTGTTTAGGGGAAGAGGAAGGGGCTTTTATGTCGGTTGGGGCTCCGAGCTTTTCTTCAGGCTCAAAAGGTACAGTCCTCTTCCCGAATCTTCATCTGCGCCGGCAGTTTTCAATTTTTCCCTTTTGGTTCTGAACGCGGCAACCCGAAAGATTTTTCTGTCTGTGCGTAAGTTTTCAATTTTTCCCTTTTGTTCGAAGCGCATTGGTAATCCTGCCAAACATTGCTTCTGTCTTCATCTGATCGAGGCCAGGTTTAGCATCCAAGGTTGTGATCATTTGGCTGTTTGTTGTTGGGGTTTATTTGGTCTGATTTTTCATTAAGGGTTTTGCTTTCTGAATTTGTAGAGTGGAAACGATGGCAGGAGCTTCTGATGATCAGGCCACAATCATCTGCAGCCACTGGTAAGCCTTGCACTCAGCTCCTTTTACCTATTCTTTCCGGGGATTTTTTTTTCTTTTCCAATTTCTACTATAAGCTGAGATCTGCAGAAGTATCCCCTGTTAGGCAATTTGTTTTGTGTCAATATTATTGAGTTAGATTTCGCCACAAATTTAGTTCTGCCAAAAGCCTACTTTATTAACGAAAGTGATTATTGACTGGATGCTTTAAACATATTAATTTCATTTTTGGTTCTGTGGTTAGGTTAAATGTGGATAATAACCGTGATGATTGCAAGGTTTCATTCTATGTGTACATGTATCAATCTAGGAATACATGCTAATGACATTATTGTAAAACCTGGACTCTTCAATCTTAGTGTGAGGAGTTTGATTCCTACTTGTGAAATTGATTCTTATGTTTTGTGTTTGCGATCTGCCCTGTTTGATATGATCTTTCTGTTCTTTTCATAAAAATCTAGGTTGTAAGAAGTTTTCTCATATCGGGTTCATGGATTCCATTTGGTGAAACTCTTTATATTTAGTATCCATGAACTTCTTGAGGAAAACATGTTCTGCCTTCTTTTCCCCCTCCATTTCGTTTTCTGGGGAACCATCTTGACACTTGGGTAAAGTGATGAGTAACTTGAGAGCTGGACTCATTTAGTGCTCTAACATTGGAAACAATTCCAAATTGGGGAAAAGCCTGAAACTTTCTAAAAAATGCAGCGTCAAATAATCGCCCTAGGCTGAATTAGACAGTGAATCTTCTTTTTTTTTTTTTGGTAGGTAGACAGTGAATCTTCTTTCTCCTTTGCCCCCTCTTTCCTAGATTCACCCAGGTCATAGTGAAATCTGTTCAATGTAATACTTACTGTTACGTGAATGAGCAGTCAATTGAGAAGCTGTTATAAAGTTGTTTATATGGGTTTCAATCAGGAAATGGCTATGGCAGTTAAAGATGGTTTCGCTTTATATTGAAGCCCCAAATGCATGTAACATCTCTTGTCCTGAGTTTAATTTAGTCAGTGAAATACAAGTTTCTATTTCCTTTTTAGTGCCTTTCTTTCCTAACATAGACAAGCCAACTCTTTAGATTTTTACTTCATAAAATGCATATTCGTCTTTCCCTGTATCTTGAGTTCATTCTAGTTTACATTTTTAATGCGTCTAGATTTTTCTTGGTAGCTGGCTAATTCTCTTAACCGGTGCACTGATTACTGGATGGATATTTGTTCTGTATCCTTGTTTGTTGCCTTTTTGGACACTGTTTCCTGATTTCTTCGATATCATTTCCAGCGAAAGAGCAATCCCTTCTTCCAACATTGACTTGCATTTCGCTTTTTGCTACCGGAATCTGGAGAAATGCAAAGTTTGTGGTGATATGATTCCTAAAAAATCTTCAGAGGAGCATTTCCTAAGCACTCATGCTCTGGTATGCAAATTCATCTCTCCTGCTGAAACTATTTAATAAAAGCTTACATTTCTTTCTAAGTACTTTTGGTTTGTGAATGATTGCAGACTATTGGTCTAGATGAGTCGCACTACCAGGAAGCAAATTAAATTTCAAGATCTTTCTACATTATGAGAATTCATTTCAATTGTTGTTATTTTCTTGCTAGCATCTATCTCTCCCAAAAAAAATCTCTCTCGCAAAATTCAGCTCAATCTGTGCAAGCTCAAACTTATGATATCCTGGATGGTTTTACTTTGGGTAGTTATCATGGATTTATGTTTCTTACATGCATGCACCTTTGGTAGTTATCATGGATTTATGTTTCTTACATGCATGCACCTGCTTCCGCGAGTTTTAAAATATTTTAACAGAGTTCAGCATAGCCATATTTGGAATAATTAAGGTATTTGGCGACATCCTGCCGGCTATGTCATAATATTTTTCACTCTTAGAGACATGGGAACGTATGTACTACAACATGGTAAATTTTGTTTTAATGGCCTCATCAATCAAATTACAACATTATGTCATGTCTTTTTCTGCATTCTTTTTATTTCCATGACCCATTTTTCATGCATTTGGATCTTCTAACTATGTGGTTCTCATAAATAGTTACTTGAAGGAGCCCGTCGTGTAGTCAACTGTGCCTTGGTTTTAATTCAACACCCTCGTCTTTGTTGCACCATTTGTTCGGTGTGGAAGAAGTGAAACTTTTCCTTATCCAGAGAGTTATCCAGATATGCACAGTTTGAGATTGCATCATTACCTGACACTACACACATTCTTCACTTTTTCTTTACTAGTTTAAGATGATCTGCACGAATGACTATTGATCATGTCAACATAATGCTCAATAGCTTTTAGAAATAGAAGGAACATTCATTTGTGTAATTCATTTCCTTTGCCCAAGTAGCGATCACAGTGGCTGAAAATGTGATTATACTAATGAACTACCCTTATTGACCATGTAAGACTCTACTAGTAGACGTAAGATCTGAAGTAACTGGATAGTTGAATACTGACCAAGGAATCATGGTAGAGAATTTATTTTATTTTCAAAAGCATTGGATTTTATCTCTTCCATGTAAGATACAAAAAATGACGAGGCCTAAAGAAAGGACTAAGAATCACCAAGTAAACTCTTCCCTCAGGGTGGTGCCTAGATTTTCTTGTTAAATTCTTATTCTCGGTTGAAACATTTATATGGGTACAAATAAAGTTTGTATTGTGCTTGAAATTGATCTGATTATTTTGGGTACACCATTTACTTGGCAGGTTTCCTGTTCCTTGTGCAGTGAAAAGATGGACCGCAACATTTTAGATGCCCATAGAGGAGAAAATTGTCCACAAAGGATTGTGACATGTGATTTTTGCGAGTTCCCACTGCCTGCAATTGATTTAGTGGAGCATCAGGTACTAATTTACGATAGATTTGGATTTTTTTTCTTGGATATAATGATCTTTCTGTTTGTTAATCCAGGAAGTTTGTGGGAATCGGACCGAGTTATGTCATCTGTGCCACAAATATATTAGACTCCGAGAGAGGCATGGGCATGAAAGCAGATGCACTGGTGTTAGTAACACAAATGACACTGCAGAATCTTCTAGGTAAATAGTATTGCGAGTTCTTTATTTACTGTACTTCCTACTTTAGCTTTAGTTCCAACTGCATGCAAGATATCTTTCCTTTAGATTGTTTATTGATAAACCAAAAATTGCTTGTGATACCTTATGGGAGGGAGGAGGAAGTTATACTGAGGTCTGACAGTAATGGTTTGGATATGTATGAGTTATGTGAGACTTTAAATTTGATGGGACTTCTGAGGATATTTAACTGCCAATGATTTTAAGCCTTTTCCCTTTTTGTTATTAATTTGAGAAATCATTTCTGCTAACCCCCATAAACTTGCTCTTGATCTTTGATGTAGAATTTATTTTTCGAAGTCTTCTGGTTCGTATTCAATATTTGTTAAACACTTTACTTTTCTAATATTTTTGCATCTTTATACCTCTCCTATTCCTTGCTGCTCTGTTTTCCTGGTGTTTTGCATTGTTCTTCATTTTTTTCATTGGAGTTTATTGGTATACATTGTTGAAGGAACATCACAAGACCACCTGAAAGGGCTGGAGGCCCCCCAAGAAGGCCGCCATATCGGGAATTCTCTCCACGACGCATGCTATTTACTATTGCGATTACCGGGATTGCTGTTCTATTAGGTTCTCTTTTCTTCCAGAGGAAACCGGATCATTCCTCCCAAGTGAACTAACAATATTCTCAAGGGGGTGCATTTCCAATTCTCATCTCCATATACATGGTTTGGCGACTGATCACATTTGATTCTGTACAACTGAAGAGTCGAAATCTACACATGAATGAATGCTCTACAGTTTAGAAATTCTATGCCTTTGAATGTATGGTGTGTAATGAAATATGCCTGGTTATATATCCATTCTTGTTATTATCAGGGAAGGTAGATGTAGAGGAATTTTGTTTTCTTGTCTTGATGAAATATCCCACGGAATTCCCAGGTTGTTACTTGTTTCATAATATTATTTTATAATTATAAGATCATGTGTTTACATGATTTGGGTTTGTTTCTTGAATAATAAGATATTGGAAATCATTATATTCGGATAAAATGGTTGACGAATAAGGCCCTGTTTTGCGCGCAGCTTCTACTTCTACTACTTCTCTTAATTCTTCTAATTTTTAAAAGTAACCCTGTTTTGCGCAAATACTTAAAAGATTACTATTTTTACAAAACGGGTGTCTCGGAGAGCCCGAAAATTTTTGAAACCACCGTATCGGAGCTCCCGTCGCCGCCGCCGCCAACATTCCGGGGGTCGCCGCCGCCGGTGCCGGCGCCCCCCGCCGTCGTGCGGGACCCCCCCCACCCCCC
>JAOWBN010221610.1:0-13179 GCA_028565015.1 Pinguicula moranensis | reverse complement strand
TGTTACCCGCTTCAACAGTGGTGGTACCGAACAAAGAATTGACGTAATATGTCTAACAGCCTCGTGGCTACCAAACAAGAATGTTCAGGGAAGCCCTGAGTGTTCCCCCTCCTGTCCGCGAACTGGGTTTAGTGCAAACCCGACACCAAACGGACCCTTATGGTATCCAGAGTGGAATTGCGACTGGCAGCTTTGGGGCCAAAACCTCCATGCTTAGAGCCTTTGTCCTTCATTTCTTGATTTGTGCACAATATTATGAAATCCTATCAAAGCACAAGAAATGGACATAAAATGCACTTTATTCCTATGAAGATAAACAAGTTTAAGACCTAATTGTCAACATTAAGTTGGTACAAAACCAGCTTATCAATCATCTCTTTTATATCCCGCCTTTTCCCTCGGTTTCCATACCTCTTACGTTGTATGTTATAATATTCATGAACTTTTCTTCTATTCATCTTCCGCCTCATCTTGCTATTTGATTAGCTCAATGTTACTCTGGTCACAGGTTTTTAATTGTTCAACAATTGTCCAGAGCTCAGCTATTGGGGCATTTAATATTATATCTATGTCATGACCTAGATCTAGTATTTTTGCAATATCATTCTTCAAATTTAAAATGGCATATCTTTTAGTAAAGAAGAGTTAGAGATTGTTTAGCTAACTTGATTGTGTGCTTTGCCTCCCATCGGGTCAACTCACCCTTCTCAGGAGTGCTCACCATGTCCCAATAGTGATTTGTTCTCTTTCTTAGCTGGACCCGCTGTAGCCTGCATTTTCTGCAACCAATATTTTCTTATTTCCTATTTTTTTAGTCTAATCACAGGTAGTAGCAAAGTAGTTCCATTTAAGGATATTGGACCTTGGGCCGGTTCCTCTATCGATGGCCCATAATGGGTTGGCTCTCCTCTGTCAGTGGCCAAAAAGGAACTAGCCTTGGCCCAACTGGATGCTACGGATTCTGGACTGTTGGACTTTCAGGCCCTGGGTGTTCTTTCTAAGTCGGTGGCCTAGAAGTGGTTTGCAACAACCCAACAAGCATCTGAGCTATTAATGGATGCCCAATTTGTTTTTCACCTCTAGTGAGGATTCAACTGAGACTTGGGCTGCAGGCTATGGCCCAATACGGTTTTGTTGAGGCCTAGGAGGAACCTGAGAGACAAAAGCTTCCTGGTACATGAATATTGTGTCTTGGCCCAACTCTTCTATTGAATTTTTTGAGCTCAACTTCACGGACAGGTTTTTCAGACTTTCGTACTCGACTTTCTATTTTGTCCCTGTCTTCTTCCCTGTTCCAACCATTAGGTCATCCATTGCTTTCCTGTCTGCAATTGCACCTACATACCGCTTCTTCTCGGTTATCACCTTGCCTAGGAGGCTTGTGCCTTCCAACGGTCGCCTATAAAGGAGAGAGACAGGTTGAGAGAAAAATAGAGAGATGTGAGGCTTGGGATGTGACTCTCTGTGTCTGCGAGACTTGTGAGGTTTTCTCAGTATCTTCTAGTTATTCTCTGTATCTCTGTTGTATCACAAGAATGTTGTTTCTTAGTGGATTGATTCTCCTTTTCTCCAATGGATGTAGGCTTTCGGGCCGAACCATGTAAATCTTGTGTCGTTGCCTTGTTTTGTTATTTCTGCTTTCACAAAGTCTTCTGGATTATTCCCCCAATAGGTAGTTTCGGAGCGAGGTTGTGAGACCTGGGCTCCCAGGTTGTGAGATCTGGGTTGATTTTCAAGATCTGCATTAAAATTGAGATCTTGAGGATTTGGGATGGGAGATTTGTGATGTTTTGGGTACAAGATTTGTTAAAGAAAAAAAAAGATTTTTGAGCAAATATTCCGCGTTGACCAGTGTCGTTGCTACTTTGATCGCCGATTTCCGAAGATTGAAGGCTCCAATCGTGATGATCTTGGTGTTGTTTGAAATCACATTGAAAGAGGAACAAAGAAGTGTCCATATTTCATCAGATTCGATGAAAATACGGCTGTTCGCGAAATTCGTAAGCAGTCAACTTTGATCGACGATTGCCAGAGTTCTACAACTCCGATTGCGAAGATTTTTATGCCGTTGGAAAGCCCATGGAACGAAGAAGATAGTCCATAAGGTGTGTTAATTTATTGTTCAGTGTATGAGGCGAATTGTGCATAAAACCGTGCGCGGGTTTTGGGTTTTGTTGGAGTGATTTTTGCATTATTCAATTGGCTGGATTTTGAAGCAGTTTGTGGAAATTTGTGTGTTCCAGTATGTTGTGATGTCCATGTTTACTTGGAGTTGTAATTGGCATATATCTGAGAGAACACTATTAGCTGCTTGGTTTATCTTCTGGTTGGTATGGCGAGATAACCTTTATGGTATGTGTTAAGTTTGCGAGTGGCTGAGTCAAGATAAAGGCAATCTTGAAATTGTAGTTAACAGATCTGATCTTGAGGAACTGAAAATTTGAAGCTAGACATAAAGCCAATAAAAGCTTGGAATAAAAGTTCAAGTAGCTTGAAACCATGGTGGTTGATAAGTCGAGAAGGCCTGGAAACTTTGGAGCTAGGGAAGGCTCGTGGAAGCTTGTGTACTGTGATAGCTTGAGAACTTGTCATATCTTATTAATTGTGGCTTGGAGCGTCGACTAGTGTTCCAAGATCGATGATTTACTCTGGTTCCAAGAGTGAAAGTGATGTGAATGAATTGAAGAAGAGATTTTCTCTTGGTAAGAAATGTCCGTCTGTGTTGGAGACCATGACCGTGTTTTGAGCAGACACAAAGAGTTTCTGTATGGTCATAGAAGTGCGAGTACCTCTACTGATGTGAATCATGTGGGTCCCATGGGTATGACGATGGTGTCCTCTTCTGTTTGGCAAGTTCAAGTTGAGCTTGACTGGTACACACCGTGGAGCTACCTCTGAGGAGTGGTTGGAGAAGAAATGAAGTTTGTTCGTGATGCGAGAGAATTCAAGTCACGGGGATGATTGTTAGAAATTTGCCTAATATTAAATTCCTAATATTTTACTTGAATTAATATTCCTTGTAAGAATTCTAATAGTATTAGAATTAATGCCTATAAATATGAGATCTTTTAACCATTAGGGTTGAAAAGAGAGAGGCAAAAAGGAGAGAGACGGGTTGAGAGAAAAATAGAGAGAGGTGAGGCTTGCGATGTGGCTCTCTGTGTCTGCGAGACTTAAGAGGTTTTCTTGGTATCTTCTAATTATTCTCTGTGTTTCTGTTGTATAACGAGAATGTTGTTTCTTAGTGGATTGATTCTCCTCTTCTTCCATGGATGTAGGCTTTAAGGCCGAACCATGTAAATCTTGTATCGTTGCCTTGTTTTGTTATTTTCGCTTTCACAAAGTCTTCTGGATTATTCCTCCAACAGCGGTCTACCCAACAGGTTTGCGGCGTCAACATATACAAATCCATGAAGCCCTACCAACATCTTTTTTAGTTAATCCGTCTCTAACCTTGCTAACTCCCTGTTGTTCCCATGTATGTTCATCGACGAACAATTTCAACTTTTGTTCCTCAGTACCGAAGCCCACGAGGCAATTTCTCAGCCACGATGTCTCCTCCGATCAAGGTACATATTTCAACCGGATTGCTCCTACTCCATCCTTTCCAGTGGGTGCAAGATGATGAGCTGTGGCAATCATCAATTGTTGCTATTGTGGTGTTGTCTATCCCGCTTGCCATGCAGCAGAGGTAGTCGTGCTTTGATCAGACTTACCTTAAACCGGTAAGTGCCCACAGTAATCCCTTGCCGTGTTCCTTCCAAGTTAATTGTAGTTTCATTTGGTACAAATCTAACTAAAGAAAACCTTATGCCTTGTTAGTCTGATTGTTTTGGCTGGTGAACATCCCTAACGAAACTGTATTTGGAGAAAAAGAGCTTTATTTCTTGTTTCGTCCACAACTCTGAGAAATTGGCTATGTGGTAAGACACGTTATCCTCTCTTAGCCGCTTTATATAGCTTGATAGTCCTTTCTTTGCATTGTTTGGCTCTTTTGCAGTTGTGGGACACAGTTTTGGTACTGATATGGCTTTCTGTCTGTTCTTGTTTCTAGTTATTGTTTGCCATTCAGCTCCTTTTAGGCTAGTGGTTTGCTCTGGCAGAATGCCGACATTAGACTCAGTTGCCGGAGAAATGTTGTCACATGACTCCTCTTCTATTGGTTTGGCCATACAATGATTGAAGATTGTTAATCCTGTCACATGACTTCTCTCCTGCAGCCTTCATGCTATAATTCAAATTGCGCATGGCCCAATAGGCTCTATGTTCCAACTCCACAGGCAGGTGACAAACTTTTCCATAGTTCAGACGATATGAAGCAATGTCAATGGGAATTTTATAGGTAGTCCTATAGGCCCAAAGTGCATCATCTAGTCTTAATGTCCAATCTTTCCAGGAGGTGCTCACTGTCTTTTCTAAGATTGTCATTATTTCTCTGTTTGATATTTTAGGTTTCCCATTAGACTGAGGATGATATGTCAATGAAGTACTATGCCGAACTACATATTTCCTAAACAATGCTTCAAAGACGTTGTTTCAGTAGTGTGATCCTCCATCACTGACAATGCTTCTAGGTGTGCCGAATCATGAAAAGATATTTTTGCGCAAAAATCTCAGCATTAATACGGCATCACTAGAGGGTGCGGCTATTGCCTTAACCCATTTGGAGACATAATCAACTACCATTAACATATACTTTCGCCCCACAGACAGAGGAAATGGCCCCATGAAATCAAGTCCTCATACATCAAAAACTTCAACTTCCAACACATTTTGCTGAGGCATTTCATTCCTGTTTGAGATTTGTCCCATTCTTTGGCATTCGTCACACTTGGTCACCAATACCTATGCATCTCTAAATAGTGTAGGCCAATAGAATCTACTCTACAGTACCTTTACTACAGTCCTTTTGCCTCAAAAGTGTCCCCCACATTCCAGTGCATGGCAGTGAGTTAAAATGAAGTGCATTCTTCTTCTGGAACACATCTGCGAATGACTTGATCTGAGTAGTATTTGTACAATACAGGTTCATCCCACAAATATGACTTTACTTGGGAGAAAAATCTCTTCTTTTGTTTCTATGATGATCCATAGCGAATAATCCTGCATGCAAGATAATTTGCAATACCTGCAAACCAGGGCTCTGTACTTCCTTGGAAAGCAAACAGTCTTTCATCTGGAAAGGAATCATTGATTGGTACATTGTCCATGCCACCTACAGTAAGATTTTCCAGGCGTGGAGGTGGTTAGCCACTACATTTTTAGATCCCTTCTTGTCTTTGATTTCAATGTCAAACTTTTGTAGAAGCAAAATCCATCTGATCAGCCTTGGCTTACCATCCTGTTTCAGCATGAGATATTTGATGGCGGAATGATCAGTATATACTACTACTATGCTTCCCAGAATGTAGGGTCTAAATTTGTTAAATGCAAACACCACTACTAGCACTAATTGTAAATTCTGCAGACATCCTCCAAATGATCATCCCACCACAGAGAAGTCATCCATGAAGACTTCAATGATGCGCCCCACCATGTTAAAGAAAATATAGGTCATGCACCTCTGAAAGGTAGCTGGAGCGTTGCAAAATTCAAATGGCATTCAGCGGAATGCAAATTTTCCATAGGGACAAGTAAAGGTAGTCTTATCCTTTTCCTTGGGTGCAATATAAATTTGGTTGTATCCAAAGTATCCATCCAGATAACAGTAATCCATACAGATTCTCCATATAGATTCTCCATTCAGTGATTGTCCGCTTGGGAATAAGTTCATTCTATTCATTAACTTCCAGTGTCATTCCTCCTTTCTTTGGGTTGCACTAGACTGGACTGATCCAGCTACTATCTGAGATAGGGTATACCACTCCAGCATCCAAACATTGCAAGATCTCTTTCTTAACCACCTCTTTCATGATAGGAATGAGTCTTCTTTGAGAAGCTACCACTGGTTTGCTTCCTTCTCTAAGAATATTTGGTGCATGCACACAGAGGGACTAATTTGTTTTATATCTGCCAAGGTCCACCCTATGGCACACTTGTGATCCCCGGGCACACGCAACAGACAATCTTCTTGTTGATGTGAAAGAGAACCTGAAATGATCACTGGCAATGTTTCATCAGTGCCCAATAATGCATACTTTAAATGTGTGGGCAGTGGTTTGAGCTCCAAAATAGGTGCTTGATTGATTGAAGTACTCTAGGGTGCGGGGCATTCTCCAAAATTTTCAAAATAAGCTTTTCCCTGACCTTCATTATCATCTAGCCAATTGGTGTATTCTTTGACTCTAGGCTCGTCTAGGATAAGGGGATCAAAATTGACTAAACAATTTTCCAGGTTACTACATTGATATGCATATTCAGACTGGCTGAATTGTTTAGTAGCCTCAATACTCAAACAATCTTCTTTGTGGTCATACTGTTACATTGCCCAAAACACATTAAATTTAACCTCTTCCCCTTGGACTTTGAGAATCAGTTCTCCTCTTTGGACATCAATGAGTGCACCTCCTATTGCTACAAATTACCTTCCCAAAATCATAGGGATGTTTCTATCTTCCTCCATATCTAGAATAATAAAATCTGTTTGGAAGATAAATTTATCCACTTTGATAAGGACTGCTTCAATGATTCCTCTGGGGTGCTTGATGGATCTATCTGCCAGATGTAGGGAGATTGTGGTGGGTCTGGCTTCACCTAATCCTAACTTCTGAAAAATATACAGAGGCATAAGATTAATGCTTGCACCTAGATAGCACAAAGATCTAGCAAATGTAGAATTTCCATTAGAACACGAGATAGTAAAACTCCCCAGATCTTTTAGCTTTGATGGAAACTTTTTTTGGAGTATGGCACTGCATTCCTCCGTGAGTGCCACAGTCTTATAATCTCCGAATATCCTCTTATTCGATAGAAGATACTTCATGAACTTCACGTCGCATGGAATCTGCTCCAAAGCTTCTGCAAATGGAATGTTAATATGTAGTTTCTTTAAAATATCTAGAAACTTTTGGAATTGTTTCCCTTGTTTTAATCTCTGTGGGAATGGAACTGGTACTAGTACTTTCTGTTCTTCCTCTTTTTGAGGTATAATTTTCTCAGATTTTGAGGTCTCATCTTTTTTTATTGGTGTGGTATCCTTGGACATACTTTTTACCACTTTCCCACTTCTCAAGGGCATTGTTCCTTAGTATTCACTTCAGTATTGCTGGGCAATGTTCTAGGGGGTCTCTCTGTTAATTGCTTTGCTAATTGTCCCACCTGAGCTTTCAGATCCCTCATAGCAACTGTTTGATCTTTGAAGTTAGCCCTTGTTTCTTGCATAAATCCCTGTGATAAGGTGGCCAACTATGCCACTAAATCTTGAAGGTTTTAGTTGTTCTTTGCAGTCAACACCACTTGAGTGATCGGATCCTCTGAGGTCAAGTGCCGATGTTGCAGGTTTCCTTGTGTTGAATTTGTTGTTGACCTTGGAAAAGCCTTGGTCCTTGAAATGGCATCTGTCCTGGAGGTTTCAGCACATTTTTATTGTAGCTCCATGAAAAATTAGGATGATCATTCTTTCGTGGATTGAAGTTTTGATTTCTTGGTTGATTTGATATATAATTTAGTTGCTCTATGGGGATGTTATCCATTGATGATAGCTCCTGGAACTGATATCTGTTGTGTGGTCCTCCACACATCTCACAGGATAATGGTTGTACTTCCATTACTGGTGTGGAGCTCCATTTTGACTAAATAAGGTTTTTAGCCTGGAGCTCATAGCATGCATTGAAGCCATCAATGTATCCACCTTATATACTTCATATTTTCCTCTAATTCTTTTGTTACTTTATTTCTCGATGGGCCATCTGTAACAGCTCTACGCCATGGCTTCTAAGAGTGTATAAGTTTCATTGTATGATTTTTTCATGAATGTCCCATTGGCTATTTCTACTATTTCTCTTCTAGTGGTGTTATCCAAGCCATTATAAAATGCTTGAATTTGCCTCCAACGTGGTAATCCATGGTATAGACAACTCCTCAATAAATCCTTAAATCTCTCCCATGATTCATACAACGTCTCCATGTCTCTCTGTTGGAATGACATAATTTCACTCAATAATCTTTCTTTCATGGAGGGCAGAAAGAATTTAATGAGGAATTGCTTCCTTAAGTCTTTCCAAGTGTGTATTGAGTTTGCAGGTAAAGCTTGCAACCATCTCTTTGCTTTGTCTCTGAGTGAGAATGGGAACAACCTTAATTTGATAGCATGTGAAGTCACTCTTGCATATTTAAGATTGTCATATATCTCCAAAAAAGCACTTATGTATAAATTTAGATCTTCTGTGGCTCCTCCCGCATAGGTGGAATATTGCATTAGTAACTGAATAGTGGACGGTTTTAACTCGAATTTGTTTACATAAATTGCTTGTCTCCTAATGGAGAGAACTGCTTCATCTACACGAGGCAAGGCAAAATCCTCCATAGGAACATCATCTTTATCTTATACCAAAGCCACATTCCTCTGGTTTCTATCCTCATCTTCCGGGCGTTGCATTTTGCCCCTTGCTCGTTCTTGTGTTCTACTTCTGGCTTGGAAGATTCTTTCAATTTATGAATCAAACTCTTCGCTAGAGGAGTCACTCCCTGATGGATTCATACAATGCCTACAAACAGAGTTCCAAAAATTAAAACTGCAAGAAATTAAAGTTCAGTCTAACTAAAACTTACTTGCCGTTAATCTTGTTTAAACTACCAATCCCCAACAACGGCACCAAAAAATTGATGTGCACAAACTTGTTGCATTTTTATGTGCAAGTGTACACGTCGCACAAGTAATAGAGTGATGATAAGGATGTCGAACCACAGGGATTGGGATAAACAATCACTAAAATTCACAAGTTTCTTGCAATTTGAACCGAAAAAACTGAGTTGACGTTGATACTACTCTAGTCATTAAGCTACATATTAGGCATTGAACAAATATGATTAAAATGCAATGTAATGAAGATAGATTTTGTACAGAGGTTTAAGATATCCATGGGGAGTGCAACTTCACCACTTGAGTCCCTCGGGTATAATTTTAATCTGATTAGTCATGGATTAATTATCATATTGTGCCTACCGGATTCACCTATCCTAGACTCTTATCTCTCTAGAGTTGTAAGCGTCCTTCTCTTGTTTATAGATGAGCATATCTCGATGTCACACACAAATAGACCAGAGACATTACACTCAAGTGATCCTCACACGGTAGCACCGACTCTATAAGTATTCTCATGCTATAGCAACCGATGCGGATTTCACTATGCCTAACATGACTTGTATCTCTCGACCTCCCATCACGCTTTGTGCATCTACTCATGTTGATCAGACATAAATAGATGAGGATGAAAAACAACAAGATCAAACACCATAAAGATAACTAAACATGGTAAATGTTCAATAATCTCCCCAAGTTCTTCAAGGGTTACATTGATCCCTTTGATTTAACGATTTAGCTCATGCTTAAGGCATGAGCCATTTTACCAACACACAATACCGAGTTCATCACTAGATAAACAGAGAATCAGATCAGTTCTCCTTTGACCAAGAGCTTCGGAATGGTGACTCAAAACCCTCTTTTCTTGAACAACCTCATTCTTGTTCGTTGTGTCGCTCTTTGTGTTGATTTTTTGCCTTTTATACCACTTCGGTAGCTTCTCGTGAAAGTTTTGAATACAGTATAAGGGTACATTTGTCCGCCCACCAATTGTGGCACGCAAAGATATCTTTACCAATCACCTTGCCTAGTCAATTGATCAGGAGGTGGTGTCCACCTTGGATAATTGGGACAAAACCTCTACTTTTGGGGTTGTTTCTCTTTCTTTTCTTTCAACGAGCAATTAAGGACTTATTTTTGCAAAAAGAAGGAAAACATGTATAAAAGGTGTGTCCCATCGTCCTTATTGAGTAAAATCAAACTCAAATAGTCTACATTTATTAGGTATAAAGTCAGCTCATCAGTTATTATTTTCTACTTGGTGGGAATTTCATCAGCTGGAAATCCTAGTTTAAGCTTGTTGTTGCTTTATCAATTATGTAGGCAAAATACATTGCCCAAACACATGCTTTCAAAGAAGCACTATGACTCCAAGGGATGCTTAGGGAAGTATGTATTTTAAATTCAATGACTAAGATTTATTCTGACAGTGAATTTGCTATCCATCTTAGCAGAAATCCAATGTTCCATGAAAGAACAAAGCACATGGATATTAGATTTCATTTTATAAGAGACGTGGTAGCTGAAAAGATGGTGTTGTTGGAGAAAGTGCCCATAGAAGAAAATTCAACACACTGTGGTCTAAAGGTGATCACACAAGTGAAGTTTTCAGCGCAGCTGAACTAAAAACATCAGAGGTGGTGGAGTGATGAAGACCAAGAGTGGAGGATGATTGCTGAACTTCAGGACATGTTGAAGGATGGACAATTTCAAGGTGGATATCGTAATATAGTTAAGTTGCACATCTGCTATACGATAGCGTTTTTGCTTAACTAAAAGGAAATTATCTGGACCGTTGATTGGAGGTTGAATCTACGACTGCTGCCTTAGTTTCATTGGAGTACAATAGGGAAAAAAAAAAGATTGGAGGAGAGAGAATAAAGTCATGCAACTTCTCAATTTTTCTCGGTCTTCAAAATTCTCTTGATTCGGAAGCTTCTATCAAGATTTTCTTTCTTTCTCCCATTTGTTCAAACATTGAGAGATATGTGTGTATTTCTCTAGTTGTTCTGCATTTTGGAGAGTTCAATGACTGCCTTAGTTGTTTGTTTGGTCTAAGTAGTGTTTCTCAGACTATGGAAATAAGAGGAAAGTAAATCCAGTGTTGTACTCAAAAAACTTTGGTTTTTGGTTGTTATAGTGAAGTACAGTAAGCAAAATCCGATTCAGTCAGAAGTCAACATGCATGTAGTCAAAATCTTTGAATTTCGATGGACCACGAAACTTAACTCTCGATATTCTTAACTATTTTTTGTTACTATTATTAGATTTACTGTTTAAACATAAAAAGAAGTTACTAACATTGTATCTCGAGAGTATATCTCATGAACTAAGAGCTTGAATCCAATCTCTCTCACAAGATTCGGCCAAGCTCCGTCTATTTCTGGTGGATTGTGTGTGAAAAACAAATAAAGTAATAGATCCAGCCAAATAACAGCGATTCTATATAAATCTGTGTATGCGAAAATAACTATAAGATAAATCCAACCAAATATTATTCAGTTTATCTAGATATTTGTGTTAGTACATGAATCGTAATAGATCTATTAAAAAAAACTTCAAAAATAGATCAATCTATGATAGCATTGTTATATCATATGAATCTAAATTCAGCTTTCAAATGTAGGTATGCAAGATTTGGAAAAATACAAAGAACAAAAGAACATTGATTTAAATTTGGTTCGGCAAATTTGCCTACTTCCAAGTTTGAGCTCAGTGCACTAGACCTGGTCCTTCACGAGTTGTTACAAGAATAACAACTTATATGGCAAGAATTGACTATGCTGATAAATGGATACATGGATGTGGCGATAGGCATCGTGAGTGATTTTAATACAATTCGATCAGGAGACAAAATATTACATTTTGAGGGGACTCCGACCACTGAAATGAATGATTTCGATGATTTTATCTTATCGAATGAACTCATTGATCCCCCTTTACAGCGTTTCTCTTTCACTTGGTTGGATGGGCGGGGTACCCGGGCAAGTCGAATTAATCGATTTTTATTGTCGGATCGTTGGGGTCTATTATGGCCAAATATGATTGAAACTGCTCAAGAAAGAACCATTGCCGATCACAGGCCGATTTTATTGCATCAATTGGAATCTAATTGGGGACCGAAGCCATTAGCTTTTCTGGATTGCTGGAACTCTCATCCCCAGTTTGCCGATTTTGTAGCTGCTACTTGGGCTTCGGTGGATCCTCAAGGTACAAAAGCTATGATATTACATAATTCTTTAAAATTCTTGAGGCATGAAACAAAATAGTGGAACAAAGTGGTGTTTGGCATTGTGAACTTGAGGGAGCGAGTGGCTCACTTTGATTTTATTGCGGAAACAAGAATGCTTAATGATATTGAGTTGGCCGAGAGATGTATGGTGGAATTGAAAGTAGCTCAGCGAACCGAAAATTCTATTATGTGGCAATAATCACATTCTCGGTGGATAAAAGAGGGTGATGGAAACACTAAATATTCCCATTTTTATGTGCGCCATCGTCGATATTTAAATTCTATTCAAGGAATTTTCGTCAATGAACAATGGGTAGAAACAATTCCGGAGGTAAATGAGGGGATTCTCTCTTACTTTGAAAATCATTTTTCGGACCCCTCTAACGACCGTCCGACTCTTATGTTGCAATTTAAGTCCCAAATCTCAGATTCTGATAATGAGATGCTCACTGAAAAGTTTACAGATGATGAAATATGCAAGACTTTATCGGCGTGTTCATGTAAAAAGAGCCCGGGCTCGGATGGGGTGAACTTTACCTTCCTCCAAACTCACTGGAGCACGGAAAAAAATCTTACATTGATTTCCTACAGGAATTCTACAGCACAGGGAATGTATAGAGCTCTAAATACCACTTCAATTATTTTGGCCCCAAAAGTTAAGCCTCTATCTCACTTACATCATTATCGGCCTATTTCTTTAGTGGGAAGTGCTTACAAGTTAGCTAAATTGTTGGCCAATCGTTTGAAAATAGTCTTGCCAAAAGTGACATCGCCAAATCAACTTGCGTTTAATAAGGGGCGCCAAATTCAGGATGGGATCCTTCTGACAAATGAATTACCGCATCTTGCGAAATCTGGTAAAATTCCTTCTATATTCCTCAAATTGGTCTTTGCAAAAGCTTTTCACTCTATCAGCTGAAATTTTTTATATGACATGATGTGAAAAATGGGATTTTGTGAGAAATAGATTGGTTGGAAGAAGCCATGTATTTCTACTGTTTCTGGAAGTGTGCTGGTTAATGGCTCCTCGTCAGGTATTTTCAATTTTGAAAGAGGACTTTGTTAGGGGGACCTTCTTTCTCCTTTTCTATTTGCTATTGCGACCGAAGGACTTAATATGATTATGACAACTGCGGTCGAAAGAGGATGCTTACGTGGAATCAGTTGTGGAAATAAGGTATATACTCATTCACTATTTGCCGATGAT
>JAOWBN010221599.1:0-13180 GCA_028565015.1 Pinguicula moranensis | reverse complement strand
TCATTTATAATTATCCATAAGTGTAAAATCATAGGAAATAAATAGGTATATTTGATTTTCATCAATAATTTATCGATTTTATTACAAGTATATGCATATTATATATGATAAACTATTATGCTTAGTTTGTTGAAAATTAGCATTAATTATTTATGCACTTTAGATGATATTTATGAACAAATTTGTTAGTCACCAAAGTGACCATATTATAAAGTTTTTCATAAATGTCAATTTAACATCATTATGGTCAATATCCATGTTGCTGATGAAATGTTTTTTTTTTTTTAATGAAAAATGTGTAATTGATTCTTATCATTTATTCGGACTTACATTTTTCCCAAAGGTAAATATGCTTCATTAATAATAAGAATTATGGAGACAAATAATAGTTAAGATGTATTTGGATGTCCAAAGATAACAAATATATTTAATTGAATGTTTTATTTGTCTATTAAGTTTATTAGCATTTTATTTATGATAGTATATCTTAGTATCTACCCAAATTAGTGCTATGATATACTTAATGGTTTAAGTTAATATTTGATAATTTATGCATTTATGATTTATTTTGCAGCCATTTAGCTTCATTCGCAAGCTTCATCTATTACAGCCTTAAATGAGTTGAGCTTCTCAGAATGGTGCGAACAAGTCAAGTTCCATTCAGGTGTTTTGGACCTTAATTTGGCACTATTAAAAGATAGGAAGAGAAAACAATCCATAAAGCATGGGGAAAACCAAACAGGTTGGGCCTTGCGTTCATGCGAATGACTTTTGTCAACAACGTTAAGATCACTATTCAACAAATTGAAAGCACAAAAGAATATCTTAGGTTTGTGGAAGAACGTTTTCGTCCTGCGGATAAGTCACTTGCTAGTACTTTAATGACACGACTTACGACCATGAAGTTTCATGGGTCGAATGGAATACAAGAGCACATTATCAAAATGACAGTTGATGACTCTTTTCTTGTCCAGTTCGTTCTGAACTCATTATCTCCTAACTATGGACAATTTCATATCAATTACAAT
Source organism: Pinguicula moranensis (assembly GCA_028565015.1). NCBI lineage: Eukaryota > Viridiplantae > Streptophyta > Magnoliopsida > Lamiales > Lentibulariaceae > Pinguicula > Pinguicula moranensis. The sequence goes on along the minus strand of JAOWBN010221599.1, from coordinate 12,152 downwards.
GCCATTAAAGATAAATGGGATATAATTGAATTGTCCAGAAAGCTTGTTGAGGAGGAAATGAGATTAAAGAATAAAATAAGTAATTCTGTCAGCCTAAGCCAAAAACAAAACCTGATAAATTACTTAAACCAAAGCCTCACAAGTTCAAGAAAAATAAAAACATGAATAAAGGTTCTCATGTTGGGAAGAAGGAACGCACGGCAGATAGGTGTCACTTCTGTAAGAAAATAGGACACTATCAGAAATACTACCAGAAACGTAAAGATTGGTTCAAAAAGAAAGGTAATTTTTTTGTCTCTGCATGTTTAGAATGAAACTTAATTGAAGTTTCTGATAATCCTTGGTGGTTTGATTTTGCTTCTACTACTAATGTTTCCAATATGATACACGAATTCCTTATGATCCAAACCACAAACCCAAATGACAATTTTCTATACATGGGAAACCGTATGCAGTCTCCAATTAAAGGCATAGGGACTTATCATTTGGTCATGGATACTAGTTTTCACCTGGACCTACCTCAAATTCTTTATGTACCTTCAATTTCTAGGAACCTTGTTTCTCTTCCAAGACTTGATGTTTCTGGGTAGTTTGTTGTTGAGTTTGGGAATGAACGTTTCAGTTTACTTAAAGACAATGTTATTGTTGGTTCTGATATCCTTATTGATGGTTTATACAAACTAAAACTTGGTAATATTTTTGCGGAGTCTTTACTTATTACATATGGGAATGTTGGAATTGAATGTAGTAAGCTAAATGAAAATTATGCTTTTTTGTAGCATAAACGTTTGAGTCATGTATCCAAATAAAGATTGGTAAAGAATGAGATTCTACCGAATCTCAATTTTACTGATCTTAGAGTGTGTGTGGATTGCATTAAGGGAAAGCAAACAAAGCATACGAAGAAAGGTGCCACAAGAAGTACTCAACTTCTTGAAATAATACACACTGATATATGTGGACCTTTTGATGTTCCATCTTTTGGTGGAGAAAATATTTTATCATCTTTATTGATGATTTTTCATGTTATGGTTATATCTATTATCTTAATGAAAAATCCCAAGCAGTTAACACTCTTGAGGTGTATGTTGATGAAGTTGAAAGACAATTAGATAGAAAAGTGAAAATCGTAAGATCAAATAGAAGTGGTGAATATTATGGAAGACATAATGAGACAGGACAATGTTCAGATCCATTTGCCAAATTTCTTGAAGCTCGTGGCATATGTGCACAATATACTTTGCCATACACATCTCAACAAAATAGTGTGGATGAAAGGCGTTATCGAACTTTACTAGATATGGTTAGGAGTATGATGAGTAATTTCTCACTGCCTACATCTCTATGGATGTATGTACTCAAAATCGTCATGTATTTACTGAATAGGATTTCTAGCAAGGCAGTCCCTAAAACTCCTTTTGAGTTGTGGACTGGAAGGAAACCAAGTTTAAGGCACCTGCATGTTTGGGGTTGCCAGTCGAAAGTAAGAATATACAATCCACATAAGAGAAATACATTCTCGAACGATCAATGAATACTTTATAAGTTATCCAAAGAAATATAAAGGATATAGGTTTTATGTTCCAAAACATAGTTCAAGAATTGTTGAAACTGGTAATGCTAGATTCCTTGAAAATTGTGAAGTTAGTGGGAGTGTCACTAAGAGGTTGTGGATATAAAGAAAGTTAAAGAAAATACTTTTGTATCAATTAATATTCCTTTATCCACAATAACACCAAATGTTGTTCCAACAGTGAATGAAAATTCAAATACTGCTACACAACATTTGAATGAGGAGGCACCACAGTACAATGAAAATGAACCACAAGTGATGCCATTAAGACGATCTCAAAGAGAAAAGAGATTGGCTATCCCTGATGATTACATGGTTTATTTACAGGGATCAGATTTTGATATTGGAATCAATAAAGATCTAGTTTTGGTTTCACAAGCCATAGAAAGTGTTGAGTCTGAAAAATAGCTCATTACCATGAAAGATGAGATGAGATCTATGGAGCAGAATAAAGGTTGGGATCTCGTCGAATTGCCAGGAGGTTCTAAACGAGTCGGCTTCAAATGAGTTTTAAAACCAAACATGACTTAAAAGGCAATATCGAACGATAGAAAGCGAGACTTGTTACCAATGGTTACACTCAGAAAGATGGTATTGATTATAAAGATAAATTTTCACCGGTCTCCAAGAAATACTCATTAAGAAATATTATGACATTGGTGCTCACTATGATTTAGAGTTACACCAAATGGATGTGAAACCAATCTTTCTTAATGGAGAGCTTGAAGAAGAGATTTATATGGACCAACGTGAAGATTTTCCATTTAAGAAAAAGATCGCATGGTGTGTAAACTTAAGAAGTCAATATATGGACTTAAACAAGACTCACAACAATGGTACATAAAGTTCAATGATACCATAATATCTTTTGATTTTCAAGAAACATTGTCAATCGGTGCATATATCAAAAGATCAGTGGAAGTAAGTTTATTTTCTTAGTACTATATGTTGATATCTTACTTGCACCAAATGACTTGGGTATATTACGTTAGATGAAAGAATTTCTCTCAAAGAACTTCAAAATGAAAGATATGGGAGAGGCATCCTTGTGATAGGAATAGAAATATTCCGTGATAGATCACGAGGATTGTTGGAGTTATCTCACAAAAATTATATCAAAAAAGTTCTAGAGAAATGCAATATGCATAATTTTTCATCAGGGATTGTTCCCATTGATAAAGGGGACAAATTTTGTCTCATGCAATGCCAAAGAATGATGTGGAACGGAAAGAAATAGAATCAATTCCTTATGCTTCAGTTGTGGGCAGCCTAATGTATGGTCCAAACCTGCACAAGACCCGACATTAGCTTTGCTGTTGGAATGCTTGGCAAGTATCAAAGTAATCCTGGAATTGGTCACTGAAAAGCTGCAAAGAAGCCTTACATTACCTTCAAGGTACAAAGGGCTACATGTTCATGTATAGGGGATCTAATCAGTTGGAAGTAATTGGGTACTCAGACTCAAATTATGACGGATGTCTTGACAGTAGAAAATCCACTTTTGGCTACTTATATTTGTTTGCTGAAGGAGCCATATCATGGAAAAGTGCTAAGCAATCTATCATTGCATCATCCACTATGGAGGCAAAATTTGTGGCATGTTTCAAAGCCACAATTCATGCATTATGGTTGCGGAATTTTATTTCAGGACTTGGGGTTGTCGATACCATTACCAAGCCACTGAAGATTTATTATGATCATTCTGCAACAGTATTTTTCTCCAAAAATATCAAATATTCAAAAGGTGCAAAGCATATGGAAGTGAAATACTTTGCCGTCAAGGAAGAAGTTCAGAAACAAAGAGTGTCTATTGAACATATTAGGACGAATCTTATGATTGCAGACTCATTATCTAAAGGCTTACAACCTAAGACATTAAAAGAACATGTATATAGAATGGGTCTTGGTTGTATCAATGAATAATGTTTTCATAATGTTAGACACTCTGAGCTCAATTCACGTTTTTTTTTTTTTTGCACCATTTTATTCTTTGTTTCTTATTAGTGTGTACACATTATTTGTGAGAAACAAAAAGTCTTTGCAAGATATTATTGTGGACCATAATGTATTAAGGCCTATTATAATTAAATTGTTGATGTCGTAGTATGTGGAAGGAAGTACATAACTCAAAGAATGTATGACCATCGTAACTCACATATGCAATTTATTATAGTATGGTAATCAAGATATTATGCGCATTTGAGAATTATGTTGTATCTCAATCGCGCCAAGTGGGAGAATGTAAGATGTATTCTTATTTAATGGCCTAATTTTTGTGATGATTAAGTTTTAAACATTTTGGAATATTTGAATTAAGGTAGTAATTACCTTTAATGGTTCCTTAATGTGGTTACTTGGTGGGAATACCAAATGATAGCTTACCCATTATAAATTTGTCCTCCTTCTGCCTATGAAGAACACACATGAAAAATTTCTAAGAATTCCCACAGAGAAGTTCATCAATAAATTGTGTTGTAAAGCAAGCCAAGAGGGAGAAATTATTTTATCCTTGGATTCACGAAGAATCTTCAATGACTGATTCTAATTCTGCGTCAGGTATGTTATCATTGTGAGAATCATGTTGTTTTACGATCCTATGAATTTAGATCTATGCAATATTATGTTCTTATTTGCATAACAGAAGAATCTATGTTTACAAATGATACAGTATGCTCACGAATGTCCCAAAAGCATACTCACTCCCGAGTATAATTGGCATTGACGATAGTGTATCAACGATACTTGTTGTCCCACAAGGCAATTTGGTGTAGGGGGATCAGATCAAAGGGCGTAAATGAATTCGAAACAATGTTCCTTAGACCTTTAGCTTAGGCTACATGAACGTTTTTAAGGGGATGTGCAATATGTATATATGCAATATGAATACAATATTTTCATGTACCAATTTTACTCGAATAATCTCCCCAATCCTAAATTCTCTTCTCTGCTTTATTTTATATCTTGTCATTCCTTTAATTGTTTTATTATTTATTAAAAAAATAGTGAAAAAGTAACGTGAGATATGATTGAGAGAAAGTGAAATCTTCTTTCTCCTCGACGTGGTATTTTCCAATCTATCTCTCTTTTCAATTAATTCTCACTTCCCAATATAATTTTTCTCTCTCCAATTTCAGGTCTTAATTTATGCCTTCTCCACGTGATAATCCCCTCTTATCCCTCTTTCAATCAATTCTATTCCAATCTCTTTTCTCACTCTCACCCCATCTATTATCTTCTTCTATTTCCCACACGAACTTCTATATTTCTTCCACCTCTCTCCAAACCTCTTTCTCAATTCCTCCCCCATCGATTCATGTGCTACTCATTCTTCACATGCACGTGCACCTACTTATTCTCTCCACTACCTCTCATCTCTCGTGTCTTTTGTTTTCCTTGCGTCTTCTCTTCATCTGTCTCCCTATTTCTTCTTCATCCTCTTTCTTCTCGAAAGTTGAATCAACACCCTACAACACCATTGTTGCATCTTATTACAATAAAAAAAAAAATTGCTCATCGGATTCTATTCTTGGTTTCTTATTTACAGCATCATGTCCAATCTTCCTGTCGGCTTCACCGAATGTAAAGATTGCAGCAAGTGTTTGAATATATGTTGAATATATTATTTGTAATATTGGATTTATATTATTGCAGTTTAGAATAGATTAAAATTGATTTGTAATAATTCAGATTTAGTGGTTATATGTGTAATATTTATAAAGTTAGGGAATATTTCATAATTATTGTAAAGTTCTTATACATATTTACACAAATCCAACTATTGGGTTATGGTAGCTTTATCTTTCTTCTTCTTTCTCTCTACTTTCATGCCATATTTCTCTCTTCTTTTTTCCTTTGGTTCTTCACACCAGGTCTCAAAATTATCTCAACATCAAACTTTGTCATGGTATCAGAGCTTTACAAGAAGGTTTAACAGCCTATTTATCAATCATGTTTCTTTCTTTTCATTTTTTTGTTTTTTGCCCATTTTCTCAAGGTTTTCTTACTATTTTCGTTGTTTTGCATCTTCCTCTACCGACCAGTCAGGTATACCGCACATGGATGGCGAAGTCGCGGCAGTGGGCATGAGGAATTTTTAGTTTTCTTCATTTTTTCATCTAATCTTTGTTGTGTGCTTCTTTTTTAATTTTCATCTTCTTTTCACAAGATCTAGATCTAGATCTCTCATATTTGCTTTTGTTTTCTCCAAACGTTGCCTTTTTGTCCGACTAATCACGGCAACGACGACTTGATCTCACCCTAAAATCTCTTATTTGTTTTATTTTTTTATCTTGTCCTTCAATTTAATTTATTTTTATTTTATTTAACATGTTGGACATCTCTCTGTCTTCTCTCTCCAATTTCTCTCTATTTCTTCTCTTTACTTTTCTTCTCACTCCAATTTCACCTCTCAATTTCTCTTCCTTTCCAATGTGATATCAATTCGCGTGTCCCATCTATCGCTTTCCATTCAATTCTCTCTTCCCTTTCTCGATTTTTTCACCCATCAATCTATCTTCTACCTTCAACAATCTATCTTCTTCTTTAGCAACTAGTATCTTTTCCACGTGACCTTAATCATCTTTTTTTCATTTCCTCATCTTCAATCTCTTTTATATCTCCTCTGGACTTTCTCTATTCCCAAAGTTGAACCACCACCCATTATCCATTAGCAACTTCATTTTATATAATAAAAAAAAATCGAAAAAAAAATGTTCATCATGTTCTATTTTTTGTTTCTTATTTACAACATTATGTTCAAACTTCTCATCAGTTTCACCGAGTGTTCGTTTGCAGGGGAGTGTTAGAGTATATTAGTTATAATATTTTATTTATGTTATTGTAGTATAAATAGAATAATTGGTATATTTGTAATATTGTATCATTAGGGATACATTTCATAAATATTGTAAAGTTCTTTAGATATACACACCCAAACAAACCCAAATATTGTTGGGTTGTAGTGGTTTACGTAAACAAGTTTTCTTCTTCTTTCTTTCTTTCACGCTAGATTTCTCTCTTCTTCCTCCATCTCTCCAGATCTGAGATCAAAACAACATAAAAATGTTGTCAAACTTCTTATTCAACCAAAAAATTTGAAGTAGTTCTTGAAATATTCTTATCCTTGGATTTCTAGACATGACACATAGGAATAGTCCTGCAGGATTTCGGTAAGGTAATAGACTATTCTGGTTCTCGGACCAAAATATTTTGGGAGTAGCACAGAAGCTTTCGTTCTTATCTAGTAACCCCGAAGTCATGAAAATTTCAAATTCTTAAATCCCAAATGGCCAATTCCGTTTCCTCAATTTTAGTAGATATGGTATCCTCGTCGAACAATTAATTACTTTAATTTAGCTATTGAACTCTAATAAATGTGGGACCCATAATAAGAAAATGATTTGAGTTTCAAAATACTGGAGACTATCTTATGAACTTTATCACCTGGAAATAATTTCTAAATCCATAACCCAAATACGCTTCTAGACGCTTTTACTTGTGTTTATTGCTCAGAAGTAGATTTTTTAGAATCATAGAACGGATTTCTTACAAGGACTTCAAAGTTTAAAGTCAAATATTTGGTGAACATCGGGTTGTATGAGCACATCAGAGTTTATTATTATATATTCTCTTTGACCTGTAAACCATAACAATATTCAGAAAGCCAACCAGATTGAGATAATACATACAGACATGAAAATGTCACGTTCATCAATGGAATCCGAAAAAATGGCTGTTGAAATACTACAGATTCTCGTTGTATTGAGGGCCTGCAGTCCTCACGTCGAAACATGCCTGTGAAATATTGCGATCTTTACGAAAGTCTTGATTGGGTTTTGGGTCATCTTTGTTCTGTATTTTTTGACATCTTCACGGAAACTTGGATAGATATTTCCTCTGTTCCTTCTAAATTATTTGGGGTTCTCTGAATTCAAACTTGTCAGAAGTTTCTTTTCTCTGCTCCTGTCAGGTTTCTTGTCCAAGTAAATATGACCAATAGCTTGAATAAGTGGGGCAAAGTCCTTTATGTGGTGTTTTCTTTCTGCTGTGCCTTCTGCTTTGGTGCCCTCTGTTTTGGATTGGAAATTGAGACACTTGAATAGAAATCAATTTGTTTCACTTACTTTCATTGCTTTCGGATACATTGTTTTATACAGAAATCTTCACAGACATGGATCTAACAAGATCCTCATTTTAAGGAATTTTAGACAGCTAATTTAATGTTTAGGCTGCTGCCTTTATTGCATTGGAGGCTGCCTGCTGCCTTTATTGAATTGTTGTAGTGGCTGCCTGCTGCCTTTGTGGACTTGCTACCTGCTGCCTTTGTGGACTTTTTCCAACAGACACGGCTCTAATGAAGGATGCTGTGCGGATCGAGGATGCAGAGAAAACTCGACACCGTTCGGCGAGAAACCGAGAATTGGAGTTGCTCTTCAAGTCGGCGAAGCTCCTCGCCATCTGAAGCTTGGTGTCATTGGGAATTGCGGCGTTCGCAGCCCCAAACGACGTCGACATGCTTCACTAGTCAAGCAAAATCTTAGCAGCCCTAGCTGAGAGATGGAAACCGGATTTTTTATTTTCCGGGGATGCCCGATAAGCGAAAGGATTTATTTTGTGGTGGCGGAGGACTGGAGCGGTGTCCGCCTGGCGGCTGTGAACAGCCGCGTCACGTGCTTGCCACGAGATTTTTATATATCGATATCCGTTTTGCTATTTTGCTCGGCTTTTTCCCAAAAATTCGTGTAAGTATAAAATAAAAGGAAATACAAAAACATTTATATTAGGCGACTGATACCTATAAAAAAGGATTTTCGGTTCCAAAGCACATGGTTTAAGCCTCTATTTTGCGCAGCCTTTTTAAAATTATAAGTTATTTTTTGAAAAAAAGTGCTTATAAGCCAATTATAGGCATAAGAAGGCTGCACAAAACATCCCTTAAGTTGGTCAAGTGGAGAGGAAGAAGTGAATTTGAAATGCCCTTCACCTGCAGTTCAGAGTGTGCACTGAATCTGGACGGTTTTCACGAGTCTGACACAACAGGACTGCAAGAGCCAACAGAGCATTTACTTTATTTAAGACCAAATCAAATATTTTTTTTATATAATCATAAGTGTCTAGTACATTTACAGATTAAGAATTCTATCAGCAGCACGTTTTCATATTTAAGAAAACTTTACCAAACCAGTGAAATTCGCAAAAATGATATAGCGCACGAAAATTCTGCGCACGAACGCACGAACGAGGGGCAAAATGACCGTTTTGCACTCGTGTTAAACACAACGCTCCTGTTTAACACAGGGGCAAAACGGTTATTTTGCCCCTTTAGTGGGATTCGTGCGCGAGATTCTTTCGTGCGTTGTATCATTCTTGTGGAATTCGGTCTAGCTTTTCTGCGTTGGAGGTTGGGGTTTGTGATGATGCACCCAGATTCCCAAACCCAATTTCACAAAGAAACTATACCACTTCTCAAAAGGCCCCGAAAAATGTTTTCCTCTTGTTGCAGCGGCCCATCTTCAGAAAAAGCCCACAAATCATGCAGCCAAATGAAAAGGAAAACCCAATTTGTCTATTTAGTTTAGTATGTGTGAAAAATATAAGTGATGCAACCCAAGTTGTACCCGAACTCAAACAAAAGGTTCAGGACCCCGAATGATTGAGAGGACGAACCCATGATGTCTATTAAAGGTGGAACTGAACTTCTGAAAGCCATGAAACCCGCCAAATAATATGATCCAATCGTTGTGTCCAATGGGCCTATCACAAGGGTAAAGTCTAAGGAATTCAAGGAGGTCATAAATGAAAACCTTAAAGAAATGTGGACTGAAAATGTAATATTTGGAATTTTGGATCCAACGGCCCAAAAATATCAAATGGCCCCGCAGCCCAATTGAGAAGACCCAACCCATTAATGTTCAATGTCTAGCAAAAAAGGGGAAGTCCAAGGCCCAATCCATCACGAATAAAGAGCTAAAAACGTGGAAGAAAGAGAAGGAGGAAAGAGAAAATTGGAAAAAAAAAAGAGGAAAGTTCCTACAATTTAGGGATTTTGTCTCCTTAACTAAGAAAAGGTATTCCTTACAAAACCAACACTCCTTTATCCATTCAAGAAGCTTCCTTACAAGACCAAAACTTCTAAGGAATGGAGAAAACACGTGGCCCAACTTTTCTTTATAGGTAAAGACATGTTTTTTGGTCCAATTTCTATCATTAATTAGTTTTCTAATTACTTTAAAATTCCCTTATTAATGTTGCATATATAAAGGCATTGACATCCTTTGTATTGGACACTAGTCATGCCGCAAGCCAATTTTCATTTTTTTTTGGGCTTAGTTTCGGATGATTCGCTTTCAATTTGTTGGGTCATGAATTGGACAACATAGATGGCCTAGGACATTTTAGGTGGGTCATGGGGCCCAATATGCATGAATGGGTTGTGGTCTCCTCTAGCCCAAGCTTTTTGAATAATCAAATTCAAGGGCTCTTTGAATTTCTTGGTTCTTAGGCGTGTAATTGGGCCTTCTGGAAAACTTAATGGATCACCATCATTGGGACCTCAATGAGTCATCACATACTTTTCCTCTTGGCTTATTAGGTTGGGTGCAACTTAGGTTGTATCAAGCCAAGACTCACAATTGTCAAATGATTCATAATCCAATGAGCCCAAAAGATCATTTTGGCACATTTTGGAAATAGGTTCTTTGCCTAAATGATTAAGGCTACAGTGGCAGAGGTATGAAGGAATTACGTCATTCATACTCGTATCTACATTAAGTATTGGTTGATTTATGTTTAAAACATAATGACCATTAATACTTGGGGTCTCACAATACCTAACTCCATTTTTCAAAACAGTACAACTATTGTTTTGTTGCAAAATGGAATATCTTTCATTGTCTAAACAAAAAATGGATACAAGGTTCTTTATAAGTACAACAACGTAATAACAATTATAAAGTTGTAGTACAAACCCATTGGGCAAATTGAGAAAGTAGGTTTCGATGGTCGGAGACATAACTCCTGCTCCGGTTTCGACTCAAAGATCTACTTCTCCTTTCCCCACTGATCTAATTCGCTTCAATCCCTTCAAATTTTTACAAATGTGAACAGGGAATCCGGTACCAAATACCTAAACATTAGAAGCGAATGTAGAAAGTATATCAATCATGTAGATACCTGATGAAGATGCTTCCTTAAAACTCTTCAAAGATGCAAGATAATCTTTGCAGTTGCGTCTCCAGTGGTCTGGTTTGCCATAATGGAAGCAAGTGACTTTTTCAGGTTTCTTGTCCCTTTTGACACTATCACTTGCTTTCACTGCGCGCTTCTTGCCCTTTTGCTTTTTAAGCTTGGGTTTAGACAACTTTTTGCCCTTTTCAGAATACTCGAGCAAGACAGTATCCTTACCATTTTGCAATTCATTCTTAGTAAGTTTGAGCATATTTACCAACTCTCCCAAAGGCGCTTGAATCTTATTCATTTTAAAGTTGACGATGAATTGCTTATAACTTGGTGGAAGAGATTGTAAAATCAAATTTACACAAAGGCCTTCTTCTAGGTTTGTACCAAGGTCCTTTACCCTTTTGATAAGGCCTAGCATTTTCACACCATGGTCAGCCATAGAAGAGCCTTCTTTTATTTTGGCTCTAAACAACTCTTTGGTTAGATTGAACTTTTCGGTCTCAGACTGAGCCTCAAACATTTCTTTGAGGTAACCCGTCATAGCATAAGCATCTATGTTCTTTTATTGCTTGTGAAGCTCTGGAGATAAGGATGCTAGCATAAGACATTGGACAAGTTCATAAGCTTCAATTTGCATCTCGTAAGCAGTTTGAATAACCCGAGATGCACACTCTTCCGGAGGGTTGGGTTTTGGTGTCTTGAGGACATGCGCAAGTTTTTCGGTTTTAAGAACGATTTTCAAATTTCGTTGCCAATCCAAGTAATTAGCACCAATTAGTTTGTGGGATTTGAGAATAAAATGAAGATTCAATTGCGTAGAAGACATCTACAAAGCATGTAAAGGTAAAAATAATACTTTGTTGTTTTATATATATTCAAAATCAATATAGCAGACTTTTATAAACATATTCATTTTGCTCCCACTATTTTATTTCAAAACAATAACCCTCTATATTGGTTTGGACGATTAAATTAATCTTCTAGTGGGTCAAGGACCCCAATCGAACCATAATTAAACCTTGAGGGAAACTCAACAAGTCAACTATAGTTGCCAAGGGTAGTTGTCACTCATTAATTACAACACATTGCAACTCCTTGCTTTTGCTTGGATATTTAACTCTTTAATCTTACCAAGACTTTGCCTCTACTACTCAAGGTCTTGAGGGAAACTCAACAAGCCAAGAGGATTAGTCAAGTCAAATACCATTATTCGGAAAGTCAAAACTTTCATGATAAATCTCCATACGAGGTAGATGGTCACCTTGTGGGAAACTCAACAAGTGATCCAATGATTAAGAGAGCCATTTTACCATAATAATGGAAGACATCACCCTTTTCAAACACATTCAAAAAGGGGAGACATTGATTATTGTTATGAGGGATTTGATATGTTTAGGTCTCA
>JAOWBN010221588.1:0-13181 GCA_028565015.1 Pinguicula moranensis | reverse complement strand
TTTCTTTTCCTTGTAACGTTGCATAGCATCGCCTCTATTCTTGGCCAAAATTTCCATGTCTGCCTTTGTCATACCAGCTGCAATGCCATCACATTTCGCTGAAATAGACTGGTCCACAAACTGGAAATATGAAGAGGATGTCGATACTGGTACAATGTTGCTCTCAGATGTTGCAGGCCCTTGACTTAGCTTATGGTTGTTGAATGTGCTCTGCGTTTTGGACACAACATTGATGAAATTACAACTTTATGGTGAAGAGAATCAAAGACTGGAGCAAGCATATAATCAGTAAATCAGCTAAGTTACCATTAGATATACCCAAAAGTATAAATGTACTCCCAGCTACTGTAATACAACAAGTTCATCCTCCCTTACACAACTTCAACAAAATTGTTCTTTGAATACTTTATCCACCCTTTACACCAGTTGACTCTCAGCTACTGTAACACTTATAGCTGGCACCAGTAAAATGCATAATCTTTTGTAAGAAAGGAATTTGTTTAAAGGAGAACAAATTCCTACAACTTTCACAACTATACTGAACAGATTCCTTAGGTGCACAGTCTCAAAGTAATGTCAAGAGTTATATTTGCCTAAATCCTTAAACATGTTGAAATTCAAAGATCAAGATGAATCTTATACACTCAAATCCTATTGCAGAGCAGCAATGGAGATCAGAAGTCAAGCAAAAGCGATGCTTACATTAAACGGAATCATCTCCTCACTTCCCATACAACAGTTGATCCCGGGCAGGTCGACTCCTTGCCTCTTTGACACAGACACTTCTTTGAGTAGTTCTCCATAACCTTTCGCATTGTAGACCAAGTCACCATCAGCATATTCTAGTTGTAGAGGGCTGGACTCGTCCTGGTCCCTCAACTGTCCAAGATTGAAATCCCAAATCTGCAAAATCAAATGAACAGAATTACCATTGGAGGTGAAATTGTAATTCGGACAGCAGTAATGGTAGGATTATTTCAATTTGGTTCCTTATTCAACAGTAAGTTCAGTGGATGTTGACAAAGAAACTAGTAATGAACCAAAAAGATTTGCAGTTTTTTCAATTAGAAGGAAAGAACAGATCGAGACCCTACCTGAGTTCTGTTATCACAGGACCCGTTGCTCCAAAACATGTTCGTCTCTTCTTTCGGATCCGCCGGCGTCTGCATCATTAACAATGTCGTAAACCCTCCGCCCTGCTGCAACGGCGGCTCGGTCTCTTGCGGTTGCTCCTCAAACTGTCCGCACACGTTCTCAGGCCGCCAACACCCCCCGCTACTGGGCGTCCGCGGCCCAGCCTCCTCCCCATCGCCGCTGCCGCCCTCCTCTTCCAAAAGCTCCAACAACTGCTTCACAATCGCCTGCTTCTGCTTCCCACAGGTCGGGCTCCTCTTCTTCCCCGATTCGACGCCTGAATCCGAGTAAATCACCGAACCGCCATTCGGCACCATCAGATCCTCCAGCAACCCGCCCCACTCGTACGGCGCCGTTCTCTTCTCCTCAATCTCCAAACCCCACGCCGACGCAAAATCGAAAGCCGAAGGACAACCGGTAAAACCCTCGACCGGGCACCGATCGTGGGCGGCGCAGCCAACGTGTACGTCCCAATCGCAGTCCTGGCAGAGTACCAGTCCGTCGTTAGAGCACCGGACGGCCGCCGGTTCCGTGTCGCAGTTGTCGCAGATCTGGGATCGCTGATGCTTCTGTGAGAGAGCGTTAGCAGAGTGCACGTGATGGTCACATGACAGACATAGCTTCGCGCTGTCCGCACTGCAGTACAGAATCGCAGGCCGTTCGCCGCAAAAGTCGCAGGCCACCATTCCCAAATTCCAACAACAATCTCCGATTGACCGATCAAACAGTAGGAATAAACAAAGGCAGGCAGCAGGCCTACAAACAGATCGTCGACTCGAGGGTCCTGAACAACGAAAGCAGAAAGCTTTATAGTTTAGCTTTCCAAATTTCGTTTGGTTTGTTTGAATTCGTGCCTACTCCCTTCGTGCCTATGCGCTATATAATTTTCGCTATTTGTTGGTGCCCTACCTGGTTTTCGATTCTTTATCTGAAGATTACCCTTCACGCGCACTGCAAACTAATAAATTCCTTCGGCACCCAAGAAAAAAAATATAATAATTTATTTAATTCCAAAATAAAGTAGATTGAGGGTAGGGGCCGACCTTTAGGCCATTTTATTTTAAAAAACATTAAAGTTCAGGTTTATTCTAGTCTTACAAAAGTTAAAAAAAATAGTGAATATTAAAATTCTTACCTTTAAGGTTTCTTGAGCCATTTGTTTTTAGATATACTAAAAGTCAGGCATATTCAGTCTTTAAAAAACAATTATTTTTATTTAAAGTTAATTTTATATTATATTAAATAATTTAACTCATATATTTTTTAGTATTATTTAAATTGATAATATTATTTTTTTTTATAATTATTGAGTCGCTAAATTATTTTAACACGCCTAACTAAAAATTCCCATCAACCTCTTGAAAAAAAAATTTTATACCCAAAAATTTCGAGAGCCCTCAACAATTTGCTTAGAAATGATATAGCGCACGAAGAATTTAGGGCAAAATCTAGCAAATCGCATAAATTAGGGCAAAATACCATTTTACCCCATATTAAAACACTCACACGGTGTTCAACACAAAATTAAAATGATAATTTTACCCCTCCGTGTTGAACATGTGCGCATTTTCGTGGCCTATATCATTTCGGCGATTTGCTAGATTCGCCGTTGATGGTCACAACTCACAAATCGAGAACAAGTTCCATGGGCTGGATTTGAATTATTCCCTTCAATTTGTTGCGTTGTTTTTTCTTTTTCAATATATAAAAATAACACGAATCTTTTTTTTTTCCTCTCACCTCCTTCCCCGAAAGAATACCAACCTTCTTCCTTCTGCCTCCGTCTGATTTCATTTCAGTTCGCTATTTTCGGGTTACAGAAGTTTGCAGTTGGGTTGGTGGGTTAGCAAAAGCAATGGCTGCTCCAAACATGTCTACAATCACAGCTTCGTTGGAGAGATCCCTTCAAAACTGTTCCATAAACCAACAGAGCAGCAGCAGCGCCATCGCCGGAGGAGGGCCGGCGAAGGCTCTGGATTCGGCGGTGGAGGCCGCCGGACCCACCTTAGAACTCAATTCAGAAGCCTCGCTCCCTTTAGATTGGGAGCAATGCCTCGATTTAAAGGTAAACCCCTCAAAGGAAGAGATGGAAATTTATAGATCGCTATCATTTAATACGATGTACTTGTTGTGCTTGTGGTTCGAAGAGATTTTCGATACATTTATTGCTTCGAAACCTTAACAGATCTTCATTAATGGGAAGCTATTTATTGTTCCATTTTTCTTCAATGCCAATATTTTTTATGAATAAAGAATGTTGGAAAACGCAGGAAACCCTTCCATGTGAAATAGAAGTTGTCTGTTTCTAGATTCTAATCCTTTTTACGCCAAAACATTAAACATATCTGGGTTTTCCCCGTTTGTTCATGCATTTTGTTGGGAACATGTAAAGATTGGATTTTTCATTGTGGGATGGTGTTAATTTTCTTGTTTTGCTACTACAGACAGGCGAATTATACTTCATAAATTGGAGGACCGGCATGAAAGCAAAGGAGGATCCTCGGATTACGGCCAACGGTGGATATTATTCTGAGGATGACAACAGCTCATATGACAGTGAAGATTCATATTCAGAATCATCTCCTTCTTCATCTACAGAGCCATGGAGTGGTAACAACAATCAAGAAGAAGATTGTTATCACCACAAAAAGAAGGAAAATGAAGTTAGCAACAGTAGTTCTAGTAATGTGCTTGTTGTGGCTGGATGCAAGAGCTGTTTGATGTATTACATGGTGCCAAAGCAGCTTGAAATATGCCCTAAATGCTGTGGTCAACTCCTGCACTTTGATTGATCTGAAAATGGCTCATCCTGAGCATTTCTTCTTTGATTCTTTGGGTTCTTGTTAGTTTTTTTTAACCCTTTTTTAAACTGTAAAACTCTCCTTTTTAATATTATGATGGAGGTTTTTTTTGTTTGTTAGCATTGGATGTTGATGTGGGATTGCAGGAGTTTGTTGTCATCCTATCCTTGCTTTGCTGTTTTTCTCCATTTTTCTTCTCTTTCTGCATTTGAAATACCTGTTTTCTGGGTCAGGAATTCCTCAACTTTACTTTATGAGACATTGAAAGAGGAACCATTAGGCTTTTAAACATACTTAAAGATGATATTTGTCTTACTGGTTTGTCTTACAACATATGTTACACATTGTATTTGTCACATCATTAATGTATATTTTAGATCACATGTTACACAAACTATAATCTTGTCACTGGTTGTAAAGTTAGCTGGATTCCATGTGACACATGAATTAACTCAATCTTAAAACAAGAATGTTCAAAAGTATAATACTATATAATTAAAGGATAATTTTATTTACCCGAGGCAAGATTCAAGAATCATCCTGCCCACAATCTTCAATCTTGTATTCTTATCAAAGTCAAATCATACAAGTTGAATAAATGTTTCTCATGTTGCGAAGTACCTCTTTGAAGAAAATAATAATTTGGTTGACTCAACTTAGTCTAAGGCTATTTTTTATTCAATATTGATAGTGGTAGAATAATTTTAGTTATCATATTTTTAATTTAATGTGTACAATTATAACTAAACAGGTTTAATTATAATCATTTTTTGCATATGACTAATATTTATGAAATCCATACAAAGAATCCCTTCATATGAATCAGTAAATCTTGGGTCGGTGACCTGCATGCTTGACCCTAAATAATTATTTGTTCCGCATAGGGATTGATCATTTATATCATGTTTCTAAGACATCTAAGTCCAAATCCTAAGTCACTAACCTAACACATTAGGATGTTGTTTGGCACCTTATTACGTTATTAAAATATTCAAATAAACCCCTCCCCCCAAAAAAATCTTTTTAGGGGTAGTATAATTTTTTTAAAAACAAATAAATAAATTAGTATAACTCCACCCACACTTTATCCCCAAAAATTAAAATTCTAACTCTGTCCCTATATACCCCTCCAAAGATTAACCAATAATGTAAGTGGGGGACAAGCAAAGTGCATAAAGTAGGGAGGATTAGACTGAAGCAAATAGGGAACCCCATGGATATGTGATGGTCCAGTTTTTTGAGAGGGAAATATGATAGGAACAACATTTTGGATTGTGATGAACAAAACAAATGAAGCTTTTGGTTGTAGAAGAAAAAGGAATCTTTGGGCAGAGAAAGAGAGATGGAGATGGACAGCAGATGGTGAGAACAGAGCCAAACAGGCAACATGCACCAGATGGACATTTCTCTATCCATCTCATTAAGAAGAACCTCATTGTCTCACTTCACAAACAAATCAGATTCTATTACACCTATCTGTAAAAAACACTTGGACACATAATAAAAAGTTTATATATATATATATTATACGCATAAATGTATACATTACCATATGCGAATTTAGGATTGCAGATAATAGAGCAGAGGTCAATAGTGTCAATTGTAAATGAATTGGAAGAGTCATTATTGATAAAAAATTTAGTTGTGTTAATAATGAATTAGATCAAAATAACTCTATTAAATTTAAATACTTCTATTAGTGAAGTAATTAAAAATCAATACATCAAATGACATAATATATAAATATTAACGACTTTTATGGCAATCGACAACTTGGCAGATCTGGATTCAAAGAAATGGAGTCATCTTCCAAAATGAAGAAAAACACATAAGGAAGTTCTCGAGCAGATTCAATTGAGGAGTTGGAAAATTATGAAAACAAAGCACTCGGTGGTCATAACCTGCGGGCTTGCCCCAACGGTTACCCCGATCTCCGGAATGCCAGGGCTTGCCTAGGCACCCGGGATCGAGACCCAACGGGGGCAAAACAAGCACGCAGGCCACGTATCCTGGGCACTCAGGGTAACCTTCAGTGTTCTCGCCTTACCTGGTCTGTAACTGCAGTGCGGTGGCATACGGCCTCTAGGGATTAGTCGGGGAACGCTATCAAGTGGTCTCCTGATAACAGGCCCACTTATTGTGGAGTCCGAATACCTTGGGCTATCAAAAAAAAAAAAGCACTCGGTGGTCATGCATGGGTATACCTTGACATAGTGGATGAGGTGACTAAAAATTGTCATGTAGCCTTTTTTTTATAGGTAATAATGAATATATTTGACAATAGGTTTATTTACAGGAGAAGGACATGCCTATCCTAATTGGATACGCATTCCGATAATAACACACGTATAATCACGGAGGATAGTATACATCAACACAAAGACCCGGATGTCGCAACCAATCGTTTAAGGTAACTACAGTAGGTTTTGTCTCGTGTGCTGTTAACCAATTCCACGTTTGAATCTTGATTTGCTCGAGGATAACAGGTATGTTGAGTGAGCCTTTTTCAAATAATATCAAGTTTCTTGCTTTCCAAATTGCCCATATAGTAGCATGCCATATGGATCTCCATAGATCTTTACCGTTGATCCGAGTCCGCATTCCCATATGTGACAGTAGGTGTGCCCCCACGGAGTTTGTACCAGCTGTGGTGATTCCAAACCACTCATAAATCAATGACCAAAGTAAGTATGTTTCTCTGCAAGAGCAGAATAAATGTGCTACTGATTCTTGTGTATCATTGCATAGTTTGCATAGACTCTCTTCAAGTGTGAAAGTCTTGCCACGGTGCATCAGGTTGTCACTGGTGGCTATCCGGAGCTTAAGAGTTTTCCAGCAGAATAGTATTACTTTCCTGGGTGAGATGTGACCCCATACCATGTTCAATTCTGGGGCCGCCGGTGTAGGTGTTAGGGATTCTTGCCTGATTGTGGAGTAGGCACTGCTCGAGGTATATTTCCCTTGGGTGCCACCTAACCATCTCCAGGAATCCGGCTGAGATGATGGGGTGAACATGTTTAGTGTCTCTACTTCCATCTCATAGATTTGCTCCAGATGGTGCTGGCGTGGCAATTGAATCCAGTTTCTGTTTTGAAGGTTGGCAGAAGCAATGTTTGACCACATGGAGTGAAGTGAGATGTCTTTGTCAGCTGTCATGCTGTATAGATCAGGGTATTGCTCTGATAATCGCCCTGTACCGCGCCAGTCATCACACCAAAATCGGGTTCCATGGCCGTCACCTATTATCCGAGTGAGTCTTGAGGAGAACCAGTGAGAAGCCAGAGTAATAGTGAGGTCTTTCCACCATATAGAGGATCGGTTAGATGCTGATATAGGTAGCCAATCTTGTTGTCGTCTGATGGAAGTTAAGTACTTGGATTGTATAACTTCCAGCCAGTTTCCATTTTGCTCTGTATATATTCTCCATCCCCATTTGCAAAGAAGAGCCTGATTAAAAGCTTCTAAATGAATAAAGCCGAGGCCACCAGCCTCTTTTGTTTGACAGAGTTCAGTCCATTTAATCCAGGCGATAAATTTCTTCTGCTTGTAGCTCGAGTGCCATAAGAATTCCCTGCAGATTGTCATGTAGCCATTATTGATGTTGGGTCATATTTTGGGGTATAACATTATTTAATTAATGATGCAATATCGATTGGGTCGTAACAAAATAAATCTCTTATATAATTATAAGGGTAAGACGGCGTATATCTGGTCTCATATCTTAATATAATTGAAAATATATTGTGTATATTATTGTTGTGATGGCGGATTGAATACCATCCCACACCTAACTCGGTCCCATATATGATATATTATATTACTTACACTGTAGGAATACAATAAAATTAGGAAATTACTTCTCCACTTTAAATGGTGATGGTTTACGGTATGCTTTTATACAGTTTTTTCTACTATAGCTTCAGTATTTATTTTTCTATTTTTACCTGAAGTCAACTACTACTTATTTTTAAAACTCAATTTCTGAGTTCCGAGTTCTAAGATGCCAAAAGCTTATGGAAAAGCTATAGTGAAACAACTTCTTAAAAATGCTTTTGTTAAGCAAATTTCAAAATGTTATTTCTATCTGTTTTGCTTGCTCTATACCTGAACTGTTTCTAAAAAGTACGAGTTCCCACAAAACGAAAGTAGTAAAGTAAATGTAAAAACAAAAATAAGAAAATAAAGAAAGGGGAGCGGGATGGGGTGGGTAGTTGGGTACCATTTTCACTTTTTTTTTTGCTCGAATCGAAGCCACTTCCTGCTGTTAACTGTTTGGTACCTGGCTCCCTTTATCCTTTTCACTCTTGTCATTGTCTGCGGGAATCTCTATCTGTCGTCATTGCTTTATTATTATTGTTGTTGTTATTTAGCCAATACTTTTACCATCTCGTTTACCAACTCTGCCTATTTTAACCTACTCTTATCCAAGGGCGTACCCAGGGGGGGCCCTGGCCCTCCCCACCCCTGGGGTTACCCCTATCGTATCCTATTTTTTTAATTTAAAAAAATAATTTTTTTTTAAATTTTAATTATATTTTAGTGATTTTATTGAATTTTTTATTAAATTTTTGATGATTTTCCAAAAATTCGGCCCCAGCCAGGGAGCTATCACCCCGCACCTTCGGTCCAACTTATATTAGACTCCAACATTAATAATTCATTCCCTAAAATAATTTCTTATAATCACTTTAAAAATTATATATATACCGGATATAAAAAAAAAAAATCGGCCCCCCCTAATATTTTTTTCTGCGTCCGCCCTTGCTCTTATCCTTATGTAACCAAACCCCCGTCTCAACTTTGGGGCACTGGATCACTTTTGACAGGTTTCTCTTCTCAGTCTCAACTCTCTCTGCATAACATTTTTTTTACCCAACAGAATTTGTCTTATTTAAAAATTATTAGCCAACATTATATTGATAATGGCATAGCAAAGTGGGAAATTGATTGGGAAAAAAGGGTAAATCAAATAAGTAATAAATACCCTGAAAATAAATTTAACCGGGTGAATAGAATGACATTTTTTAGGAACGAAAAATAATTTTAAAAAATGAATGTGAAACATATATTTTTTAAAAAAAATGACCCGTTAAGGATATTGTTTGTATTAATTATTATTTGTAATATATTTTTATACTATTATAAAATAGATAAAAGATGTATTTATAATAATTCAAATTTAGTAGATATATTTTGTAATATTTGTAAAGTTCATTATAAATATTCACACAAACTCAAGAGTTGAGTTGTGGTGGTTCAATGCAAATAATGATTTCTCATTCTTCTCTCTCTTGTTCATCTTTATTCTGCGTGAGATCTACTCTCTTCTTGTTCTTCTTCTATTCTGCCTGAGATTTAATAGATTTGCAACAACTATCAAACATTGTCATGACCTATAATTTTTTGTTGACAAAATCTGGAGGATCATGCCCCCATACATACCTCCTTAGCTCCACCTCCAGAGTTCCGATCAACTGAGTACATTTGATAGAGTAGCTGATATAAGAAATTCAACTGATGGGGAAAGAGCAAACATACAGGAGGTCTGGCACAAACTACAACATTCGTTATTGCACAAAGGGTCTATTTTATATCAGAGATCACACTCCAAATGGATCAGAGAAGGTGACTGCAACACGAAATATTTTCATGCAAAGGTAAAAGGGAATAGGAAATTAAATGGAATCAGGGGGATCAACTTGGATGACACATGGACATAAGATATAGCATAAGTGAAAAATGGGATCAACAGACATTTCTTTTGCTCACTATGCAACAGAAGATTGGGATCGCCCAATGCTACAGGCTCTGCCAGGAGCAACTATCACAACTGCGGACAATGACTTTCTTTCTTCGACCTTCTCTGAGGCAGAAATAAAAAGGCAGTGTGGGGTTGTGCACCTAATAAAAATCCTGGACAAGATGGTTTCAACTTCTTTTTCATTCAAAAACATTGGGAAGTACTGAAACATGAATTTGTAGCTTTCAAGGATTTCACAAAGATGGATGTTAATCTAAGGGACTTTGCTCAACATTTATTACTTTGATCCCCAAGATATCTTGACCTATGTAGATGCAACACTTCAGACCTATTTCTCTAGTTGGTTGCGGATACAAAACCCTGTCAAAATTGCTAGCAAATAGATTGAAGCAAGTACTACACAAAGTCATCTCAGAGAACCAAACATCATACCTACAAAGGCATCAGACTATGGACGGTGTTTTGATAGTCAATGAAGCGATACACTCAATGAAACAAGCCAAAACACTAGCAGTGTTGTTTAAGATTGACTTCTCCAAAGCCAATGATTCAATGGATTGGAAATTCTTAAAAACTATGCTATACAAACGTGGTTTTTGTCAGAGATGGATAGAGTGGATTATGGAGTGTGTATCTACTCCGTCTGCTGCAATTCTCGTAAATGGAAGTAGTGCGGAGGAATTCAAAATGAACTGTGGACTATGGCAAGTAGATCTCTTATCTCCTTTCCTCTTTCTAATTGTGGGAGAAGGGCTAAACATTTTGATGAAAAAGGCTGCATCTATGGGGAAAATTTTAGGAACGACAGTGTCACATTTGCAGTATGCAGATGACATGGTGATAATGACCAAGGGCAATCTGCTGAACATCTCTACAGTGAAGGGACTTCTATGGATTTTTGAGCTGATTTCAGCCTCTCTATCAATTTTGCCAAGAGTAGCTATTTGGAATACATGTCAATCAGACAAATATGCAGAGATTTGCCTCTATTTTGTAATACAAAACTACCACACTTCCCTTCATCTACCTTGGCCTTCCCATTGAAGATAATCCAAAAGGAGAAAGATGTGGGAACCAGTGCTAGAAGTGATTAAACAGAGGATAATGAAGTGGGATAACAAATTGCTTGTTTTTGTTGGGAAGGTTACCCTGGCAAAATATGTTTTGTCAAGTTTGCCAACCTATGTTTCAAGCACCTAAGCAGGTCATTCAGACAATCAAATGAATTATCAACTCATCTTGAAACAAAGAAACTCAAACAACAGATCAATACACTGGATTAGTTGGATATGCAAAGAAAAACAGAATGGAGGAATTGGTCTCAAAGATGTGTTGACAATGAATAGAGATCTACTTTCTAAATGGTTGTGGCGGTTCAGGTATGACATAGATAGTCTGTGGAGCAAAGTCATAAGATCCAAATACTTTCATAAACACGATGATCTAAGTGACTAGAGCCTCATCACCATGACATGTGTAGTCTCTAACAGTTGGTCAGACATATGGAAAATATCCAAGGATCAATAGTTTAACAGTAAGATCAGCATAAACAGGGGAGCTGGGGACAAGATTCTATTTCGAAAATGCGACTGGATAGGAGGAGGCTGCCTATCAACAAGATTTCAAAGACTATACCAATTGAGCTCCCAGCGACACAACACCTTGGCGGAAATGTTCCCTATGGGGCTATAGCACACAAACGGTGTTCAACTTCAGGTGTTCCCTAAGAGCAGCTGAGAGGATACTAGCAGTCAAGCAGGGCCACCAAATAGGTAGCTAGCAAGAACCTGGAGCAAATGTCCCCCCAAGGGAATTCGGACAATCTCATTGTGCCTACTACAAATTAGAATCACTTCTATTGCAAACTTGGTGAGAAGAGGCATACACATAAATCAAGTGGAGTAGAGGTGCGTCTTTTGTGGGCTAACAATGGAAACAAACTCTCATCTCTTCTTAACATGTGATAATGCCTATGAAATCTGGTCATCTGTGTACAATTGGTTTGATCTATACAATGTTGGTCACAATAACATCAAGAGACAGTTCATCATACATTTTTTTATATCTGTGGTATCCAGAGGATAACCCCCTGACCCGACTAGTCTACGGACACATGCAGCGCGACCTCACCACATGTGCCACTTAAGTCACGGGCCGAAGCCTGGGGTCGTGACCCGGCGATAGCGTTAGTGTGATTCGATCTTAGAACCTTGACAAACCAGGGTCGACCGAGGGTTTCACCACTGGGACACGATGCCTGGTTCAGTTCATCATACATATGGGACTGATAAAAGGAAAGATAGGAGAATACTTGTGGAAAGCTGTATGTCACGCAACAGTGTTGGCAAATTGGAAGGAAAGAAACGCTGTCTGTTTTGATGCAACTTTTGGGCCAAAACCAACACTAGAATGGATCAATTTACAATCATGATTTGGGCTTTCAACATACAAGGAACCATTCAGAGGGACTACCATCAACGATTGGATGCGTCTGCCAGGATTCATTTATCCCCTTATCTTGGATATGAATCCAGTGGCAATTTTGTAACTTAATCTAGCATTAGGAACGTGAGGTAAGCTCCATAAATTCCTGCCTTAACAGGAATGGTGAGCCTGTCTTTTTTGTTTCATTTTTTTGACTGGTCATTGACCAAATTTAATACAATGTAATTACCCCAAAAATGAAATATAGAGATCGTCAAATAGTTGTGCCTAATCGACCCATCCCATCACTGTGATGGTCCGGCACGCCATATATCAACTATGTCGGGCTAACACAACACGATTGGGGAGCACATCGTTGTCCGGCCCGTGCCATTTTATATTTTATGATTTTTATTTTTATTTTTTTAATTCTTAATTATATATATATTTTTTGATAAGTCTTAATTATATTTTTAATTTTCATTATATTTCAATTTATTTTTATTGTCAAAAAATAAAAAATTAAAGAATATGATCGTACCACTTCTGTCATGTCGAATCGATCCCACCTGCCAACCAACCGTCGACGCGACAAAAAGACATACTATACGGGACATCCATTTTGTGAAGATCCAAATAGCCAACTATTCTGAAACCCACACTGTCAAATTCAAAGTCAACAACCAAACTTCCTCAAATAACCCCTTTTGTGGGTTTGTGAAACCAAGCTGATCAAAATGGGCCCAATAGGCCCATAAAGATAATAATTAATAAAACAAGGTCCATAGTCCTAAAACCCATACCAGAAAAATCTCATTTATTCAACAATAGGAGAACATAAACGGAACTGGAGATCTGTCTATAAGATGGAATCAAATAGAGAAACAAAGAAGACGAACATCACATACAAACGTCTCGACTATGTATCAAAGAGATAATGCCCAAATTTCTATAGAATCTGATCTAGGCGATGGGCAGAGTGGTTGTTGATTTGATATCGTAGACGGTTTCCAAGAGATGGTGCGAAGCTTTCTCAAAATTCACGAAACCCATGAACCAGA
>JAOWBN010221577.1:0-13182 GCA_028565015.1 Pinguicula moranensis | reverse complement strand
ACCACAACTCATCCGCTGATTCTTCAACATCAGTCGGTTCGGACCTAAACGTATATAGGCTTAGTTTGAGTTTCGAGAGTTGAGACCTAGCTAGAGATGGTGAAACCAACACCAAGCACCACAAACACAAGATTTAAGAGATGAGTGTTAATGGAGAAGGTGCCACCGTGTCTGGATTTCATGAGATTAAAGCCTCTTAGCAAGCTGCATGAGATTCGAGAAAGGAGTACGATCCCACTTAGGAAGGATTTTGCGAGTTAGCAATTCTTGGTATGCTTAGGCACGAGATTCGAGAGATTAGTGCCTACTCAAGAGAAGTTAATATTTGAAAACAGGAATCTGGTGGGCAACTAAGCTTCAAATCTAATAGTCGAACTAAAAAACTAACTCCTCGAAATGCATCAAGATGGGAAGTCATTGCCTTAGATATTTCTCCAAGAGAAATTATCTTTTAATTTGTGTCTAGTAAACTGAAAATACAAAAAAGATTATTTTGCATGGATATATTTATATAATTGTTTTTAGTGTAGGAATTACTGCCATCCGTTATTTGTCCAAAGTGCATTTGATCTAACTAAACTTGGTGCTTATCTTCTATAATTCTCGTGGTTCGACACTCGTTTTCATCACTTAATTACTTGTTATGACTTGTGCACTTGCAATTATAGTTGACACACTAGATCAGCCAACACTAAATGAAATGATAACTTCACTTGGAGTAGAGATATAGGGTAACTGACTTTACCACTTAGTGTACTTGGAGAGTTTTTTCTTCAAATTATCCTTTTAGTCATTTGTCTAGTTGTTTACCGGATTTTCCACTTTTAGTAGCTAATCACTTTCCAGTAATAACTGTCCATTATCGATATGCAAGCGTTCATCTCTTGATTTCTCACTTAAACATACCACATACATTATACTTAAGAAATTCTCTTAAGGTAGCAACAATCTGGTAGACATTCTCATGCTATGACGACTATTGTTATTTTTAACAAGTCTAGTGTAATCTTTATCTCTCGATCTCCAAACATCATTAGTGAAGTCACAAATGTGGGCCAGACACATGCAAGTTAGAGCGAATGCACGATAAAACCAAACAACATCAACAAATCTCCAAAAAGCTACACATTCAAAATAAACTCTCAAGTTCACCAAGGACTACATCTTGCCCCTAAACAAGGTTTTATCCCATGGTTAAGGCATGGGCTTCATGAAAATATGTAACAATGGAGTTCATAATCATAGTCCGAGGGTGAAAAGTTGATCTCGAATGAGAGTTCCCTTTGGAATTGTTGTTCTCGAATGAAAGCCCATTTTATCCTCTCCAAGTTTTCCCTTACACTTCACAAAGTCCAACAGTGAAAAGTGGATTTGACTCCATGTTAAAAGAGTGCTTTATGTCATGAAGAGTAGCTTTCATCGGAAACTTGGAGCCAAAGTTAAAGGAAAAATGGTAAGCCTACAATCTCTTACCCGTCATCGTGCACTTGTGGTTTCATATTGGTGTTATGTTTTGAAACCTTGGGGCCACAATTGCCTTATTCAGATCATTTATCCTCAATTTCTCGATTCATGAACACATTCCTCAAATCCTGATAAAACACGAGAAATGGATCTAAAATGAACCTTTAACCATTGAAGTTAAGCAAGTTTAAAGAATTAATATCAACATTGAGTTGGTACAAAACCAACTTACTAGTATCGTCATAGTCAACACATTGTTTTCGACAAAATCATTTTGTTACTAGTCTAGCTTTGTAGGTAATCATATTACCTTCCATGTTCGTTTACTTTTTTAAAATCCATTTGCACCATATAGGAACAATTCCTTCAAGTGGATCTACCAAGATCCATACCTTGTTTTCGTACATGTAATCCATTTAGGAATTCATGGATTCAAGTCTTTTGTCTTTTTGTACATTAGACATGACTTTTTCATAGTTGGTAGGTTCATCATCATCTATGATGAACACATCATTTTGTTCGTCTAGGTCGCATCCATAACGAAAAGGGGCATGATGTTTCCTACTAAACCTACGAAGTCATT
This sequence comes from Pinguicula moranensis, assembly GCA_028565015.1. NCBI lineage: Eukaryota > Viridiplantae > Streptophyta > Magnoliopsida > Lamiales > Lentibulariaceae > Pinguicula > Pinguicula moranensis. The sequence goes on along the minus strand of JAOWBN010221577.1, from coordinate 11,135 downwards.
GTATTTGAGCTTCTTCTATCTTATGTCTATGAGACAACTGCTCTTATTCCATCCGTTGATTAATGCTTGATTGTGGATCTTGAAATTTCTCATTGTCCACTTTGCCTGCACTTGTCTCGTCTAGAATAAACTATTTTTCTAGAAAGATGGCATGTTTTGAGACAAATGACATTTGCTCAATGGGATTTTAGAAATAGTATCCAAAACAATTTCTTGGACACCCTACAAACAAGCATCTATCGGACATAGCTTCAAGCATGTCCAATTGGGCAATATAAACCTAGCCAACAATTGGGACTAAACCCAATACCAAAGATTGTTGGTTCAATAACCTAAGCATCGATTAAAAAAACTTGTCGAGTACTTGACCCATCACCTATAGAAGAGGTAGGAACCAAGCTTACATATCTTTTGTAAAGAAGAACGAAACTCAAAGACCCCTGAAGAGAAACTTGTCTCAGCCAAGATCTAGGATATAATTTTTTGGGGGTAAGCCAACATTTTATTGAAACAAAAAGGATGTTACAAAGTATATGTACCGGAGTGAAAAAAGCAATAAAACAATAAGATACACCAAGAAAAAAAAGAATAAGGAGACTAAAGTTTAGGCTATAATTGTGTACAAGAAGCTATACGCATCATAGTATCTATCCTCCATTCAGATTCTCTTTGTAGGACTTTTTCTCCAACATTTCAAAGAGCAACCAGCCAATCTCAGTACTTTAAGGTCTTGGTGTGATCAGGGTTCATCCTAGTTGATACGCAAACCTCTATTGGTACTTGATTGCACTGGCTTCTTCATTATCATCATATAAAAGTTTTCTTGGTTCAAAATTCTTCTAGTGTTCCTTGTCATCAACTTATCAACAACGGGGGGTCTTTTTTTTAAGGAATCATGGTGTCAACTTATCAATTCCATTTATAGATGAGCATCTCTAGATGTCTCATTCAAACAAACCAGAGATATTGCTCTAAAGTGATCATCACACAGTAACACCTACTTACGTTGGCCAAACATAAATAGACGTAGATAAAAAAAACAATATCAAATAGAATAAAAATAACTAAAACATGATAAACATCAATTATGTGTTGGCAGCTATATCGTCCCACTACTTAGACTTTTACAAAGCATCTCAAACTATCATGAAGGAATTGGTAACCACTAAGAGAGACTTCTTTTGGGGCAGCACAACACAAAAAAAGGAAAATGAACTTTATCTCCTGGAATAAAATAACTCAGCCACAAGATAAAGAGGGATTGGAGGTGCATAACATATCCATCTTCAACAGTGGAATGCTAAGGAAATGGGGTGAAAAACTCTTAATAGGGGAGAAATATCTTGCTACAGACATACTGCAGTCCAAGTATGGTAAAGTTGGGGTCCTTGAAGTGAGGGGCTCCAGGTGAGCATATCAGGGATGAGAGGGAGAAGAAAAGGCCTCATATATGCTTGCTCATAGTGGAAGGGACTATAGGACACCTTGTAGAACACCTAGTTCCAGCAAACAGTCAAGATCAACATAGAATGTGGGAGGGGTATACTATTTTGGAAGGATAAATAGCACAATAATTCTCAACTTGCAGTGTTATATCCTAGGCTATTCAGGTTAAGAAAAAATTAGGACGTATGTGTAGCAGCAGCTAGAAGATGGGAGAATGATCTATGAACTTGGACATTACACTGGAAAATGGTATTATGAACTCATGAACAAGCTAATCTAACATATCTACTTCTTATTATGCAGGATAACAAGCCAAAGGGGATACGAGATGCCCTATATGTCTTTGTTGGACATACTAATTGGAAGATCATGGTCAAGGAGGCTTACAAAGAACGGTGTGTGGCAGCTCAACCAGTGTACACATTGGAGGCAGTAGAAAGCCCCGGCAGGATCTGGAATAAATTCTCTTCCATGAAGGAATGATCTTGGTATGGAGATCTAGCCAGGATGCCCTTCCACTAAAAGCAACTCTTCAGAAGTGGCACATCCTTACACAACAGCAGGAAGCAAAAATGCCCTCTATGCCTTGCAGGCTAGGAAACACTGTCACATTTATTTAGCACTTGCTCAGTCTCTTCTCAGGTGTGGTAGGGTGTTCAACAGTGGCTGTTAATCTAGCAGCAACAACATTCTGGCCGTGAGCAGCTCAACAGTACTTGCCAACCCTACAAGTTATTGTAACAATGAAACCTACTGGACTCAACACTGATGGGTGAAAATAAGCATGGATAGCTATGTTATGGCAGATCTAGAAAGCAAGAAAGATATCTCATTTTCAAGTAACGGAGGTAAATTTGCAAAACATAATCCAGCTAATACAAAGAACATTGGATACGGCTGAGAAGTATAAGAACTATGGCAAAGTTTGCTTATTCATTATTAGACTGGATGCTAAATTCTTCTACATGCCTTGAGTTATAAGGAAGGCCCGTGATCAAAGAACCGAGTTGCTGTTGTAAACCTAATTAGAATAATGGTCGTTGCAGAATAATCTCTGATGACCAACATATACTATAACGTGTGCTGAGGCAGAGCATTTTAGCATCATTAAGATCAAGGATCTGAGTTACACTGCTAATAGACTTTGAACATTGAAGGGTCTGTGCTAATATCCATATGGGACATTTTTTCAACATGATTCACATGAATATTGTGCTTATATGAATCCTAGATGAGTTGTGTACCAACTACCAATAACAATTGGGGTTCATAAGTTGACAGTTAGGACAGTTAGGACAGTTAGGACCATAGCACATAGAGACGAAGAGCAAACAACATCACATTACAGCTTGAATGCTATCTTCATCCCGGATGGCTTTCATTCCTCAGATTAGGGGATTTAGGAAGAATCTTATAACTAATCAGACGAGTAGGCTGAATTGTGTACCAATCCTAGTGATTAAAATGTTGACAGTTATGACTCATGTATTTCATCAGATGCTTGCTAGCTGAGTAAAATTCCGTTATGAATCCTGTTCCAAGAAAAAGAATTTGAGGCAAACCTGCGAAGCTTGGATCAATGTTGCTCTGACCCCATTTCGAGAGTATGTGATACCCACACATGTAATGAAAAGAGCTTCTATTGTACATGTGACTAAGCATCACGAATGTACCTTTTTTTTGGCATTTACCCTTCGTATTTTCTACTTTTTCTTATTTTCTCTTAAGTTTGTACATAAACCCTTATTCTTTACGTAGTGAAGTTTAGACAGGGTTCTTAACCCCAAAAAAATTTAATAATCTCCTCGAGTTATTCAAGGGCTATTTCATGCCCAGGAACTTAGAAGTTTAGCTGATGCTTAAGGCATGAGCAAATCTATTAACATACAGTAATGAGTTCATCACAAGATAGATAGAGAACTGGAACAGTTCTCCCTTAAGCTAAAGATCTAGGATGGTGGCTTAAAATCCTTCTTCTTAAGAAACCTGTCTCTCTGTCCATCCCCCTTGGATTTTGCATTTTTCTACCTTTTTTACCACTTTGGTAGCTTATCTCGGAAGCTTCAAGAATAGTGCAGGGGTGTATTTGTCCACCGACCAAATGTGGTGTGCAAAGATATGTGTACGTATCACCTTGCACGATCATTCGATCGGAAGTTGGTGTCACACCTTACATAATTGAGGCAAAACCTTTGCTTTGGGGGTTGTTTCTCTTCCTTGACTCTTAAAGAGCAATTAATAAACTATTTTAGCAAAAGGAAGGTAAATATGTATAAAAGGTGTGTCTCATCATCTTTATTCAGTCAAATCGTACTCAAATAGTCTGCATTTATTAGGTATAAAGTCGACTCATCAACATCCCTAAACTTGAATCATTGTTTGTCCTTTAGCAAATAGATAAAAAAAAACATTAATGCACTGTGAGGATATGGGTGTAATGGTGGGCACCGAACTCCAAAACAAGCATGTACAAGTGTAGTTTCTTATGCTTGCAATCATCACCTACATTTGTGTTACTTCATACATATAGGTGTCAACTATGACCATAACTGTGGGGTTTTTCTCACTTTAAGGTCAGGTTCCTTTCCTCAAACTTAGACATAATAGATTTTTCCTCCCAACTTTCTTTTAGTTTATTTTTTTTCATCTCCATCGCTTTTTGCCATGCCAAGACCAACAATTGAGACAGACATTATTTTGAAAGTGGATACATATGTCTTCCACCAGAGTAATACATTAGAGCTGAGGGCATTTATATAACTGAAAATTCAAGAGCACTATGTACATCAAATGCTCTTCTTTTCTTTTCTTTTGGGACAACTAATTTTATGTTTGAGTGCCCATAACCAATTGCTTAGCTATCCCTCGAGATACCAAATGTAAATTTTTCTTTTTGGCTTTTTCTCTTTTTCTTTCTGTTCTGCTTTTGCCTATTTATAAATTTTCACAATCTATGTTTAGCCTCAGAGGAGTTACTCTTGAACGAAAGAAAGTCATTTGGATTTCTCTATCAGCCTTAGCCTTTAGTCGGGTACCTTTCCCTAAATAAAAGTTTTCTTGCTTAAATCGCTCCTTCCAGTTCTATCCTTGGTCGATTTCTCTTATGTATTACAAGTTCTTATTTCTTCCAAAATTACTAAAGGCAAAATAGTAATAGCTATACCATACAAAAAAAAGTGGTACATATGCATAAACATGCAGTACCACACAGATCAAAATAGACGACGTTCAAATGATCAGCAACAGACGAAGCAAAAGTTCAAGGGTGAGCAGTCAGCAAACTCCCCATCCCCAAACTTATCATACACTACCCTAGTGGATAACGAAAATATGAGTTAGCAATACTCCCCTGAGGGCCGGCAGAGCCATGTTTCATTCAGAGTTGAAATTTGATCCAACCAACTTGTAGGCATGCGTGCCATCCTCCTTCCCCTCCTCCTCGTCCCCATCCTTGTCCTCCTCATCTTCATCTTCATTGCGAGTCTAGTAGCTGCCTCGCTTAGTGGTGCAAATGGAGTAAAGGTCAGTGGAGGTGGCAGTGGGCTGACAGGGAACTGAACACCCTTCATTGTGGACGTAAACACAAGATTTGTGTAAATTGCATAGACGCAACAATAAGAATGTTCCACAAATGCCTCCCAACAAGTTCGGAGTTTGCAGCAGCAACTGCAGGAGGCATGGCTGGTGTAGGCTTCTTGAGCCTATGGCCAGGTGTTTGTACCTGTATAGGAGGAATATTGCCCATTTGACTTTACCTTTTCACTTTGAGGTGGTAGGTATAGTAGGTTTCTCCGGTGTGGCTTCAGTCTTGATGGCTCGACGCTCAGAGTATGTGCCCAACTTGCTTATCAAAGTTGGAGTGATATCTAGAACAGGCGAGAACAGTTTCTCGTCCTCAACCAAGGCTACTCCAACCTTTAGACACATAGCAATTATCAAGGAAGGGAAGTGCAGTAAGTTAGGGCGCTTAGCCAGGGCATCCCGACATTCCATAATCTCCTTTTAAATCACCTTTCCTACATTAATGTTGTGGCCAGTTTGTGAACGACTGGTTCAACACAGAATGTGGGTAACCAATTTTCCAATCCAATTAGATAAATGGATTGGAAAATGAAAGAAACTCTCCTGTTGAGCGATTCCTCGCTACAATAAACCCACGAACACCATCGTCTTCTTCGACCAACAAAACACCTCAAAACAGCCAAAAACTAGTCACATCCCACCTGTAACCAGACGTCCTCTCCTCGGGAAGGCTCCATATACCCGGGGAACCCAAGTCCTTATCATCATTAACTACGTGTCATGATGCATAATTTGTGCGGAAGCCTAAACATAAGTGTGTATTAAGCATACATAAAAAAATTCAGAAATCTTTGGACCATGGATCTTTGCTAATTTACACATTTTGATGGTAAAAGGGAGAATGAATTTTTATACCTCTTGTAGAATCACTAATTCGTGCAAGAAAGCTCCTTCCGTTGAGTTGTTCAAGTGTCCAACCTATAGAGTAGTCCACACCACCTTCCTTGAGGTTTATACACCCTGAGTGTATCATGTATATGTGTATAAAGGAGTGCTAGCTCCAATCGTTAAGCCTTAGAAAAGAGAAGAAAACTTGTTCAAGTCTTTGCCCAAAAATTCCAAGTCTTTCTCAGGTAGAGAATGCAACAAGGATATGGAACTTTTCAATAATTTTTCCCAAGGACTTAAAGCTCGACCAACTCCATATCTTTGTGATAGGATTAAGGTATTTATATAGGTTGTCATGAGTCTAAAATGTAAACACATGTTGTAGCTAAAGAATAACATTTAACCATAACTTTACATGTGTTAGGGTTTAGGGTAACACAGGTAAATCTGAATCTGAATCCCCGTACACTAAGAACAAGTCCTTAGACTTTCAAAGGTACTTTAAATTGTTCTTCACGGTAATCAAATGTTCATCACCAAGATTGGATTGAAACCTAGTCATAAAACTTAGAGCATATGAGACATCAGGTCTTGTACATAACATCGTATACATGATAGATCCGATAGCCGAAGCATACGGTATCTTCAGCATGAGGATTTTATCCTTATTAGTTTTTAGTGACATCTTCTAGAGCTTTGTGTGATCTATGTACAAACATTAATCTATGCCATTATCTATTTTTCAGAAGGTGGGATTAGGAGAAGCCAGGCCCACCACAATCTCATAAATCTGGTAGATAGATCCATCAAATACCCCGGAGGAATCGTTGAAGATATTCTTATCAGAGTGGATAAACTTATCTTCCCAACTAATTTCATTATTCAGGATATGGAGAAACATAAAGACATCCTCATTATTCTAGGAAGGCCATTCCTAGCAACAGGAGGAGCACTCATTGATGTCGAAAGAGAAGAGCTGATTCTCAGAGTCCAAGGGGAAGAGGTTAAATTTAATGTGTTTCGGGCAATGAAAGAACATGACCATAGACGCGACCGGGGAGTATAGTCCCATTCCCTATTGCCCTATTCTTTATCTCGAACCTCTCTCTAGTTCTCCTCAGATCCTCATCTGGCTTGATTCTTGTGATAGGGTTCCAACTTCCTCTTATTTCCTCGTCTCCATATCCCATGAGTCTCCCCTGTATCTTCCTTTTGCCATTATGAGTCCAACCTTCCACTAGTAAATTCCCTCACGCCAGCTTAAGAAGATGCATCGTGCAACGGTGCGTGGTGCAAGGAAAGCAATAGCAGCTCAATCTAACACTCAGATAAAAGTAGATCATATAAGAACATATGCTGAGTCTCTCGGTGTCAAAGACTTTAGCCCGATCCATGTGTAGTTAGAGTCGGGAATCGCTCCTACTCGTGGCCAAACCAGTTTGGCCACATTCTTCATCACTAACTTCCCTCATGATTTTGCTCCCATCTGACTTGAATGAGTACTGTCTAAGCAGGGACGCCAAGGAACTCTAAAGAATGTGTGTAGCTCGAAAGTTGAGAAAAAATTGCTTACCTATTGCCTTTGTAGAATTTGACAGTATTCAGGATATAGAAGCACTACGGCGGCAGCTTAAAAAATCCTGGCTTGGTTCATTTAAACTAAGTATCAACTTGGCACAATTTCCCCTTAAGAAGTCCATTAATGCAGTGAGAGCTACTCTGCCTCTTGTCTCCTCCTACAAGTTGCAGAAACTTCCTATCCGATGGAATGTGATTACCAATCAGGATGCGGGTGCATCATCTAGCCTGAAACATAATCCCAAACCTATTATTCAATATGAACAGCCTCATCCTGACATTAGTCTTGAGCTTAAAAGTGATCCCTGGTCATGTCCTTTATATGTTGGCTCTCTGAAAATCCTGCATGGATTTCAGGAATTTCAGTTAGCAATGCGAAGGGCGGGGTATCTGAATATAATTGTTAGCCCATTATATGTTGATAGAGTTATTTTATGGGAAGAGAACTTAAGTGACCTTAAGTCTCTGCTGTCAACTGATGCTGAATGGCTCCTGAACTGGCTCAGTGGTCCCTTGAGGACATTGAGCAGTGCTCGGGTACCTTTGCCTCTACAGCGCCTGGTATGAATCAAGATCTATAGTATCCCTTTGAATGCATAGGATAATGATTCAATGGGTGAGATTGGTTGCTTGGTGGGCATATTGGTACGTATAGATGATACCACCACCAAAAATAGATACCTCGAGGCTGCCCAGTTGCTTTTGTAAATCCCCTTTGGAAAAGTGATCCCCAAATGCATCAATCTTAATATAATGTCAAGACATACTTACTACATGTACAGGAGATTACCACAAAATTTAGCTGTGTTATATGGGACGATATGGACAAGGATATGACTGATAGCACAAGTAGTGACTGGACTGAACAGAAATATGAGGAGGATATTTCACTTAATGACTCAGAATATTCAGAGAGTCCTGTTGATAATCAAATGGCTAACCCTCCTGTAAGTGATAATGCACTGATATGTCAGGAAGGCATAACCAAGGAAAATACTAAATCATGGCTTTTGGGTTGACTTCATTGGTGGCCAAAGTCAATCTCTCAATTGTCAAAGGATACAATGGTTGCCTTCCCAGGAGGTTTTGTTGGTCAAAAGAATGGTCATCCTGATAGCCAACCTCTGATACCCCAGTCTCAACAAGACAATAACATAATGGTGGAAATTGATATTCCAGATACTATGGCAACACCATAGGAAAATGATACTCTAGCACCTGACTCAGTAGGAGTTGGATCAAGTGTTCGGACAGACTGTCTTACAATAGCAATGGAAAATTTAAATTTCATTCATGTTGGGAATGATAATCTGGCACCTGACTCTGTAGGAGTTAGACCAAGTGCCCAAATTGACCCTTCCTTGACAGTGGTTGAGAATCTTACAGAAATCCATGATTTCCATGATGGGAATGTGCATCCTGAGTATGATATAAACCTGAGTCAGTTGGATGACTTTACTCCCCATTGTACTGGGGTACATACAAACCCTCCACCTAAAGTGATAACAGGCAGAGGAAAAGGCCCTAAAACTTGGAGCCCGATACGCAAGGAAGTGGTCATGGAGCAGGATAAGCAAATTGCTAATTTAGAGTACTGAATTGAAATTTGATTAATCAAAAATCTCTCTGCTCGGATGGTGATCATTATCTTAAGGAAACTTTCATCGCTTCAGACCAAATCAAAGTTGAGGGTGATCTAGCTATGAGCATTGGGACAGACCTTGGTATTTCGTATAAGCCTAACCCTGAGATAAGCCGCCAAATGGTGATGAAGCTGAACTCAAAGCAACACTCAGCTAGAGGGAATGTAATCTCTGGTACTCAGCTGCCAGAATAGTTAAAATCTCTTCAATGAAATTGATAACATATAATGTGAGGGGTCTGGGAACCTCAGGCAGGAGGAGGCATGTCAAAGAATTAATTAATAAGTAGTCAGTAGACTTCATTAGTCTACAAGAAACCAAGTTGACACCTTTGTGAATATTTATGGTATAATTCGGGTTTTGACTGGATATTTAGTGGATCCATAGGCCATTCCGAGGCTCTCCTTTGTATCTAGAATAAGAATAAGTTCAGTAGGACATCTATATTGTCAGGGACTGGATTTCTGGGTGTGACAGGTCACCGGAATAATGAGCTGATAAGCAGTTTGATGCTTAATGTATATGGCCCCTCTAAGCTCCAAGCTAAATTCACTTAATTAGAGGAAATCTCAGAGCTTTATAAGGGAAGAAAATAGGACAAATGGTTTGTCATGGGTGATTTTAACGCGGTCCTGGAGTTGTGGGAAAGAAAAGGACCTTCTCAACAGGGAAACCTTGTTGGAATTAATGGCTTCAAACAGTTTCTCAGCAGAATTGAGTTAAAAGACCTTCAAATGGAAAGAAGACAATTCACTTGGTGTTTCAAGTCCCTGAGATCCATGAATGGGCTAGACAGATTTTTGATCAATAATCTATGGCTAGACAATGAGATGGACTGGATTTAGACTGGACTAGACCGAGAGGACTCTGATCATTGTCCAGTCAAGTTATGTTCTAAGCATTTTAACTGGGGTCTGAATCCCCACAAGGTCTTACAGATGGCTGTAGGGGTGAGCAAAATTACCGTCGGTAAACGGTAATACCGTTTACCGACGGTAACCGTTACCGTTTTACCATTTTTAACGGTAAAACGGTAATACGGAACGGTAACGGTATTTATTTTTGATTACCGTTAAAAAATGGTACGGTAACGGTATTTGAAATTTTTTCAACGGTACATACCGTTTCCGTTTTTCTTAAAAAAAATTGGACTGAGAGTCTTGTCCAATTTTTTTTGAACAAATGGTAACGGTAAAATACCGTTACCGTTACCGTACCGTTTACCGTAATACCGTAACAATATGGTTTTTCGGTATAACGGTACGGTAATGGTAATGGAAAACCATTACCGTTTAAAAACTGTACGGTAACGGTAATGACCATTACCGTTACCGTTTACCGTTTGCTCACCCCTAGCGTTTAATGCCTGACAAGCTTGGTCCTAAATCTGACAAATGCTTCTTCATAGGATACCCGAGGGAAACCAATAGTTACTACTTCTATCAGCGGTCGGATAACAAAGTGTTTGTTGCCCGACATGGTGAATTCTTGGAAAAGGATTTCCTTTCCAAGAAAAGTAGTAGGAGCAAGATCATTCTTGAAGATATTTGAGAGATGATCCACAAACAGAAACTTCGGGTCACACCGAAGTAGAGCCAGTTCCAAGCGAGGCTATGGAACAAGCTACACTACCTGTTAGAAGGTCAGGGGAGTAGTCTGAGAACCTGAGAGGTACTTAGGACTATATGAGATATTATTTACTGGTGATGTCGATCTCATGACTGATATTGAAGCATTGTCATGAGAAGATTCCGAGGAATGACTTAAAGCCATGAAATCCGAATTGCATTGCATGGAAGACAATCATATCTGGGATTTGGTTGACTTGCCTGACGGGGTAAAACTTGTAAAAAACAAATGGGTTTTCAAGAGAAGACCGATATGGATGGCAACTTAACTATTTACAAAGTCCATCTAGTGGCTAAGGGGTTTACTCAAATCGAAGGGTTCGATTATGAGGAGACATTTGCACCAGTGGCTCAGTTTCAGTCTATTCGGATCCTTTTAGCTATTGCTGCATTTCATGATTATGAAATATGGCAGATGGATGTCAAAACC
>JAOWBN010221566.1:0-13182 GCA_028565015.1 Pinguicula moranensis | reverse complement strand
CCGAAGGATATTCCATGAGTGAACCTTGATTTTGTCGATAGGTTCTGCAAATTCTCCTTCAAACATCGTTTTGTTCTAAGTAAAATCGTTGGGTCTATAGGTCGGACATGGTTTCATCTTCCGGACCCTGTATCTGGTACAAGAAGAGGCGAAGTCAAAATTTGAATCCCAAGGGGGAGAGATGCTCGCGATGAGATACTCTTTAGGAGGGAAGAATATTCAAGGGGTTTGAAACTATTTTTTTTCCATAAAACTTTAACATAAAAATTGATTTTTTCGGAGGCGGAAGGGAGGGAGGGACCCTAAGCCAACAAGTCAAAGAGAGCCCTAAACCACCGGGTCCAGGTATGGATCTGTAACCCTGACCAAATCCATCATCCCTGTCGAAGTGGGTCCCTAAATCTGGGTCCTAGTGGCCATCTCTATGATGGCATCATTATCAATTAACTGCCATGTAGTGGTAGATTCTTTATTTAACTATTTATATATATACACAAAATTATTAGTTGACTGCCATGTGTCCATTACAAAAGGATTTAAAAGAGTTATCATCGATAATTCTTTTATATTTGTCCTAATAATAAATTAGATCAAAATGACTCTATTAAATTCCAATGCTTCAATTAATGAAGTTGTTGGAATTTATACATTAAAGTTCGCAATGCATTTTGGGTCGTAATGGAAATAACCTCTTTGTATAATTATAAGGGTAAGATTGTGAACATCTGATTCACAAACCCCAACTTGGTTGAGAATAAAATGAGGAGATTGTGGTTGTGGTGGGATATACACACAACAAATCAAATATTAAAATTTATTGGTTCATGAAATAAATTAGATATAAAATAAAAATCATCAAATACGAAATTGTAACTTCGTTTAATGCAAATAATAAAAATACATGTCCTCCCTAATTATGGCAAAATTGCGCCAAATGTTTTAATATGATCAACTACAAATTGTTTGGCTGTAGATTTTTCCCTAGCGGCTGCCACATGGGACAAATATGCCGACAAAGTAATAAAAGCGGTAATCTCTGGAAATACGAGTTGTGCATTTTCGTAGACTCTTGTCGGATCATAGTCATGCAGATAAAATCGTAGCACCGGTCTTCAACAATCATCTCTTTGGCCAGATGTACGCTTTATATTTTTTTTCCCCATCTTGGTGGGCCACAAACAAACGGTCTTGTGGAAAGTGCGGGGTGAAAATAGATTTCACAAATAGGGGCTCGGGATAGATACCATATGCTAACCGGTACCCGATACTGTACTCATGGTCGTTGATCAAAATGTTCATACGAGAGGCCCAATCATTGTACACAACATCAACAAGAGGTCATCAGCCAAGCACGTTTAGGTCATTGTTTGACACAACAATGCCGAATTATGCGTAGTATATCCAAGAATCGATTGACGCTAGCCTATTTATAGAAGTGATATGGCTGTAGTAATTGTGAATTAAATGTGGTAGGTGAAGTAGATGTCAATTAAATGTAGTAGGTCAAGTAGATGTGAATTAAAAGGAGTGTGAAATAAAACCAATAATTTGAGTAGATGAAAGCATATAAAAAAAGTGATGATAGACATCCGTGAATTCAGATAAAGTAAAGTCTGAAACACTGGTACATTGATACATAACAACAACAATAACATACACATTATATTCTCAATTAATTTGGGTTATGTGGGACATGTGTACACAATTTTACCCTTATAATTATACAAAGATGTTATTTTTGTTGCGACCGAAGATTCACTGTGTCATCTGATATATTGATTTTTAATAACTTCACTAATAGAATCAATAGAATTTAATAGAACTATTTTGATCTAGTCCATTATTAGCACAAAGCTAAAAGAATTATAAATGATGCCCATTCCTGCTGCATTTGTAATAGACACAAACATTGATACATTGATAAAGCCATAATTTATAATTAAATGTTAAATAATTTTATAATATGTAAAAAAAAGGTATCTTTTTTATTCAATTACAAAGCATATAAATTTAGAATTTAGATTTTTTTTTAATTACAAATGGTTTCGTTTTAACTACAAAGCCAAAATTTAATATTAGATATATAAATATGTACAACATACCCTTTAAAACAAAAGAAGAAAGTGAAATTAAGAAAAATAAAGGCTTAGTTGTTGGTCATAAGTCCACTATTAGATTATTTTTGTGCCTATTTAGGTTCAAACGTTGGTTAAAAAAAATTATACTCATGAGTCAGAGAGAGATTCTTCTCAAAATATACACGATCGTAGACGAGATCAACGATCTTTCAGAATGTTGAAGTAAGCCATTTAAATTGGCAAAAAAAATATTAATGTTTGAAGTATGCCACTTAAATTTAGTTTCAAACTTTGGCCAAAAATTTTTTATGCTTGAAGTAAGCCACTTAAATTGGAAAAATGAAAAGGTGTGAACCGACCGAATAGGTACAAAACAAAGGAAGCACATGTTGAACCGAGCGAGTGTCTATTGTGGAACGAAGTACCTGTTGAATTGAACGGACATATCCTTCCATTTTTTCATAGCTTTTCGAATCACCCTCACAAAATTATGAATATGGGACCCTATGAATCATTTTTAGGATATCCATGTTTTAGAATCACTCATTCTCTTGGTTCGAAAAATTTCTCTTCATTCTAAAAAGATTAGTTTTGAGCATTTGTTTTTCGTAGGACTTGACTCAAGCAAGTGGTACTTTCGTTGAGTAATAAGTCGTTATATCTTGGGGACGAGTGCTTTGAACTGTAACTACTTGTAAATGGGGCATTATCGTTTTGCGGAGATTGTGTCTAAAACAATCCTCGACTTTAAACAAAATCCTCTCCTCTAACCCGAATCATTAAACCCATTTTTAGATCTTTTATCTAATAATTGCAAGACAATAATTGTGTCTATAAGACATGGTTAGTGTTTCAAGCAACCTTGTGGCTTTTGTACCTGTTTACGGTGAAAAATCAACAAAATTTACTAGTGTTGATTTTAAGAGATGGCAACAGAAAATGTTATCCTATCTGACCATGCTCGGTTTGGCTCGGTTCTTTACCGAGGATCCTCCATTAGTTTCAGAGGAAGAGGCAAACACTCAAAGGAGGACAACTCTCGATGCATGGAATCACAGTGATTTTCTATACAAAAACTATGTTGAATGAGCTTGATGATACACTATACATCGTATATAGCCCAATCATGACCACTGAGGAGTTGTGGAATTATTTAGAAAGCAAGTGCAAAACGGAGGATGCCGGTGCAAAGAAATTTATCATTGGAAGGTTCCTCGACTTCAAGATGGTTGATAACAAGTCGGTGGTAAGCTACGTTCAATAAATCCAACTCATTTTCCATGAGATCGTTGCCGAGGGAATGGTGTTGAGTGAATCCTTCCAAGTTGTTATTATTATTATTATTTTTTATCGGAAAAATTAATTTGTTTATTGCATCTTTCGCCAAATGAATGCTTACATATTTTCAGTGTCTATCTGAAATTAATGTATGACCGAGGCATCCGGTTATATATTAATCCAAATCTAAGTGAACACCTTCGTGTTCTTGTAGAGCATACTCGCTATATCATACCCCCTGGGCTTACGCCCAACTTTTGTTCTGTTAAGTGTATTTACTCTTTCCATCTCACATGTACTCCAACATAGCTCAGAGTACTACTTCAGGTACACTAGTGAGCTTAACTAGTGCACAAGTGAGTTGTTTCAATTTATGATTTAACACTAACATTTTTTTCATTGTTAAGCTAGTACTTTTATCGAGAAGTCGTTTTATTGTTTTGATTGAACATTAGTTTCCTTTTGTCTTAGTTCGGCTTTCTTCGGGGGTATCCACCATGTCCAGATAGAAATTTGTCGCCCAGTGAAGTTGTTCTTACTACTTTTTTGCGTTTTCTGTCACCGAAAGTTTCTTCTTTTGTAATTTATTCCTATGGCCAGCCTTCCTCTCTGTTTGGATGTCCATGATTTGCATGTCTAGCCCATCTTGCTGTGTCTTAACTCTCTCAGCCTGCTAAGCACCTCCTTGAATCTAGGCCTATAGCCCCAAAAAAGAGGAAGCTGGATCTGTTTGTGGGTCTGAATACGAAGTCCGACCATCCGTATAGACAACCTGTAATGGCCCAACCATGCTGGAGAGTAGGTTGTTCACCCCTTGGGCCAATGCCTCCTCACAAGGCCCTTTGTGTTTTGTCCGCAACCCAACTTCCTTGTGTCACGACTCATCATCAGATTCCAGCCTATCACCACATTTGTTCTTCTCTTGGGCCACAAGATTTATATGTTGAAAGAGGAGCCCAAGTAAGCAAAACTGCCAGTCCATTTAAAGTTTTCTTTTGTCTGGGCTTTTCAAATCCTGGCCCGAGTCCAACGAGAGACCACACCTCATCTTTTGCTTCTTGCCACGAGCCCGTGTTCCCTCTCTGCAGCAGTAATCTCAACAATTGGTTCATCAGGATTTGCACTGATAGCCTGTGCCTCATTGGCCGCTCCACAGTCCATTTAACAGATCGAGAGCCACAATGATGCGAAAGAGGAAATACCCATATTTCTCAAAACCACAGTCCATTGTTGGTATTTTGTCAATGAAGTTGATCACAATATTGGTTCACACAATTTTCCTGAAACAGAAGTCAGAAAACCGAAAAAAACAGATCAGCCTCAGAATGCGGGAACTGAGAAAAAACTAATAGGATTAATGAAAACAGATCCACCAAAATATCAAACAGAGAAAGCTGAAAAGACCCACCACCATCTAACGTCAATGAAGAACTAGAAGCGCATTGCTTTATTCGCACTAAAGAAGGCAAAGACTGAACAAACCCATTGGAACAGTATGAAGTTTCGTTCGACGTTTGAGATATTTTTTAAGATTAATGTGTCATCTTGCTTTATTAACATAGAAAGTGGCTGAATAGAACATGGGCGATGACTAGATTCCATGCCAGCATTTAGCTTCTTCATTCAAAGCGACAGAATTGAAATCGAGAGGAGGGTTCACGAACGGTGACCTAAATGTTAATTTATTTATTTTTAAAAAAATATTAGCTTAGCTTAAAACTTTACTCAAAAATAGTTTTACAATTTTTTTAAAACGAGATACTTGACAGCAACCTGATTGAAAAAAAAAATGATTGTAGCATAGTTGTTATTGCACTGAATTCATTGTTAATAATTAGAATAATAAAAAGAGGAAAACAAGAATTGAGCAAGCAATAACAGTAGAAAATTCTCTCTTGATAAACAAAACCAATCCCACAACAATGCAGTCCTCAAGAACATATTTTAGAATAAAAAGAGGAAAACAAGAAAAAGAGAACAACCAAGTCCTGATGAAGTTGAACTCTATGCAAAATCCTATTGTCCTCACTCCCCACTTCTGGTTTTCCTTAAAAATCCAAGAAGAAGAAAATAAGCTAATGCTAAACTCGTCCGTGTTATGGAAACAAAAGTAGATTAAAGTGGACTTCTTGCCAAGAGAAAGAAGATTGGTAGTGCAACTCTATAGGCCATGGGAACCCAAAATAGATTCCAATTCAACAAACACTTTTATATGCACTATTCAACTGTACTTCCTCTCCTCAGAGTTCCGTCCTGGAGCAGTGGCAGACAATGCCCCTGAAGATAAAACCTCAGTGTTCTTACTCAGATCTCTGATTGCGACGGTTTCCTCCTCATTCATCTCTAGATCTTCGGCGAACAAGGGCTTTCCGAAGAGAATCCATCATCATCCCAACTCCCACCACCTCTTTTTTTTTTAGATAAGTAATTGTTCATTGATTAAAACACAGTACAAACTTATGCAGAGTACAAAGGATGCTACCAATCCCACTATACTCATCACACATCCTACCAACAACTGCTAGATGTCATGACTGAAACTAATAGAGCAACACAATCTCGGATATCGTAGCCAGTCTCCCAAGGTGGTACTCCTGTAGTTCTTTTTGTATGCAGAGAGCCATTGCCAAAGATTGATCTTGATATCTTCATCTAACATAATTGAACTGGAAGGGTTGTCGAATCTTATAGCATTTCTTTCCTTCCATAATCCCCACACGGTATCTTGCCAAACTGCCTTCCACTCCTCAGCCCTTGTTCTTCCTCTCAGTACATTCATATGGACCACATAATGTTGTTCAATCTCGGTTTGAATGGAGTATATTAATCCAAACCATGAGTAAATATATTGCCATAATTGTACTGCTTCCGGACAAGAGAGGAATAAGTGTGAGATTGTTTCCAATTCTCTCCCACAGTGTACACAACTTCTAACTTGTGTTTCTATTCTGAGCCCTCGGACCAACAAATTATCAATTGTAGGAATTTTGTTTTGGAGTAAATGCCATGAGAAGAATTGGATTCTTTTAGGTGGAATTTTGCCCCATATCTGTGAAGGAGCTGATGCTGAATGAACAACAACTCGTCCACCATCAGTTAATGTCAAATACGCTGATGCTACAGTGAAGGATCCTGAGCTGTCTTTTGTCCAAAGCCATGAGACTTCATTTTCCAGAAGTGGCATCTCATGCAGTAAGTTCTCAAGCCAAATCAATTCATGCTGTCTAAGATCTCTCTTAAAAGATAACTGCCAGATTCTATTTGTTCCATTGGAGGATACAACATCACTTACACAATGATTATTCTGGGAACTTAACTTATATAGGCGCTCGTATCTGGTTGCAAGACACCCTGAATCCATCCAGTCACTTCGCCAAAAAAGAACCTTATCACCTCTTCTCATAACTAGCTTTAACTTGCTGCTCAAATCCTTATCTTGACCCAGTCTCCAAATATCCTTCCATGGATTAGATATTGCATCCGGAAGAGTTAATAGGCTCCAGTCGGCCAGGTGATCATTATGACTAAAGTATTTTGTTTTTATAATCTGGCTCCATAGGCTGTCTGACTCAGTTCTGAGTCTCCAAATCCATTTGAACAACAAGGCTTTGTTCATATGACTTAGGCTTTTGATTCCAATACCTCCTTTCTGCTTTTCCTTGCACACTTCCTTCCACCGAATACAATGGATACTTTTTCCCAGGGATGCTTTGTTCTTCCACAGAAAAGAACTCAGTATTTTTTCAATACTTTTGATAACTTGGACTGGGGCCTTGTATAGAGAAAGGTAATACAGTGGAAGACTAGTGAGCAGTGATTTGATGAGGGTGGACCTTCCTGCTATTGATAAGAATTTATTACTCCAACTGCATACTCTATCTTGAATACCCTGCATGACTTTGTTCCACATAGTAATCCGTCTGGGATTCCCCCCACATGAATTCCCAAGTATGTAAATGGAAGAGAGGCTGATTTACATTGCAAGAGATTGGCAAATGCTAATATTTTGTCTGACTGTATGTGCATACCATAAAGGCAACTTTTAGAGAAGTTGACCGTGAGTCCTGATAGGAGCTCAAAGATCAGTAAAACACCCTTCATCACTTTCATATTTTGAGTAGTTCCATTTGCAAATAACAACTCGGCATATTGTAGATGAGATATTGCGACTGCTTCCACCTTGAGTCCTGTCAATCTGCCTGTTTGTGTAGCTCTCTGCAGCAGTATATTCAAACCTTCAACAACTGCCAGAAATAGAAAATGAGATAAGGGGTCTCCTTGTCTTAATCCTCTGCGGATTTTAAATTCCCCAGCACTTGAACCATTCAGGATAACTGCTGCATATGGAGTGGAAATACATTCCCTGATCCAATTTATCCAAATCCTGCAAAATCCCAGTTTGTGCAGCATAGCTAATACAAAATTCCAATCAACCGTTTCAAAAGCTTTCGCAAAGTCTACTTTCAAAAAGATAGCAGATTTTTTCCGAAGCTTAGCTGAATGTATAACTTCGTTTGCCACAAGTATTCCATCAAGGATTTGTCTACCTTTTAGAAAGGCCGTTTGCTTGTTGGATATGACTTTATGCATTACCTGTTTCATACGGTTAGCAAGGAGTTTGGAGAGGATTTTATAGGCACTGCTTACCAAGGCAATCGGTCTGAAATGCTCCAGCTTGACTGAGTTCATAATCTTTGGTGCCAGAGTGAGGAATGTTAAGTTTATCCCTTTAGTCAGCTTGCCTTCTCTGTAAAATTCATGTAGAAAGGCTGTATAATCGTGCTTTAATACCTCCCAATGATTCTGAATAAAGAAGAAATTCAATCCATCAGGGCCCGGACATTTGGATGCAGAGCAACTCCACACCGTGGCCCGAATCTCCTCTTCAGAGAAAACAGAAACCAGAAACTCATTGTCTGAATCTAAAAGAGTGGTAGAAGTAGGGATGTCTAAAGTAGGTCTTAACCAAGATTCCGCAGAGAAGTGATCTTCAAAGTGTTTTGTGACACCAACTTTCACCTCCTGAACTTCCTCTATCTAATCGACTGCAGCTCAAACCATCTCTCGAGATGCAGGTAAATTTGTATTTAAACATTGGTAGGTCTATCAAATCAGAGTCAGAAATAAACTGCTCAAACTCCCTACATTCAGCCAGTGCCGTCATATGAGAACCATGCCGCTCATCAGAGTTACGGATGGCATTGAAGTCACCCACCACACACCATCTTGCTGTTGGGTTCTCATTAATAAGAGAAAGTATCTTACCCCACATGGCTCTCTTCCCTCTCATAGTACACAGAGAATAGATGTTGAGAACTCTCACTGGTATGGCTTCGATCCCCCATAGACCATCTAGTCCTAATATTCCTTCATCTGACCAAGAACGATTCAATTGAAAACTGGAAAGTTGCCACAAACATAACAGACCACCTACAGACCCTCTAGCCGATTGAAAACTCCAACCAAAATCGTCGTTAGGCCACAATTGTTTACAATACCAACGGTATAGCATCGAAAGCTTACTTTCTTGGATACATAGTAGCTCCACCGAGTTTCGTTTATCTACTTCTTTTATGTCCATTCTCTTTCTCGGAGAACCCAGCCCATAGATGTTGTAAGATAATATCCACATTACCTGGAGGAAACTGAATTTTGCGCATCTGGAGTAATAAGCCTACTATATAATTCCTTGTCTCTATCCTGCATTTTGTCCAATCTAGAGATGAGATCTTGACGGGGAGTTTTAGGAGATACTCCCAATTCAATGGCCAAATTTAGTACTTCTTCAGAGTAAGAGATAGTCTTATCTACTGCTTCAGGGGGAACGACATATAAGGCATCATTCACTTCTGTAGATTCCACCACTGCTCTGATTCTTCGTGAGTGTTCGCGCAGCTTTTTAGTTGAGGTTAAAATTGGATCTGATTGAATCTCTTCCTGACATATTGTTGACAGAGAATTGGGAGATAGATTTATGAACGGCATTAATCCAAATGGATCCGAAGTCTGAGATGAGCTTATGCCTTGCTGGAGTCCGGCTGGATTACCTGCAACGTCTGGTTGTATCAATGTTGGTGAATTAGGCCTCAAACTAACTTGGTTGATGTTTTGAACCAGGGTATTTGAGGAATTACACACTTCAGTGTCATCAATCTCGAACAGAGTCTGTTTTGTCGTGGAGGCATCCAAGTGTCGTACATCAACCGGGTCCAAAACTTCTTGCGCAAATTCATCAATACATTCTGATTCAACCAGCACCTTCCCCATGTCTTTATTCGGAATTTGAGCACCGTTGACTTCGTCAATATTTTTCCCGCCAGCTTGCAATTTGACCGGTCGGCGAAGCCCAGATTCCGGCTTTTGATTTTCTATCGGTTGTCTCTTATCGGTGACACTGGTTGGAAGCGTAGGCCATTCTTCATTCAGAGTTTGTACAGGTTTTCTCTGCCATACCCATTTGTTGCGATTTTGTGACCAAGCAGAAGGGGAGATTTGCATTTTGAATTCTTCAAACACATGGACAGTAAAATTGCCCTCTTCCGTTTCAACTTCAAGGGACTGATTTATCGGGACATTTGAGTTGGTGAAGATGTGCATCCTCCCGTATTGCATCTCCGATTTGATTCTTGTTTTCACATCTATCTCAATAAGGTTGCCCATACGAGAGGCAATGGTTTCAAAAAAAGCATCTACCCAACAATGTAAAGGGGTGCCTTTCACTCTTATCCAAGCAGGACGAGCGAGCCTTCCGTTGATCATCTTCCATGGACGGAGAGAGTGTATGCATAATTTAGCTAGACTTTCCTCATCTTGCATAAGCTTGCTTTGATCTTCAGGGGATTTCAAGTTTACTAATATTTCCCCACCTTCCAAACGTACCACGAAAGCGCCATTGTAATTTGATGATTTTAGGATAGAATTTAACCTGTCCATATCTGTGTAAGAAGATGGAAGTCCAATTAAGCATGAGTTGAGCCAAAGTAGGTAATGAGGGTCTGCGCGGAAGACAATCTGAGGCAATTTTCCAGATTCCAGGTCCGAAGTACCACTGATTAGTATTGGCTCCATATGCTTTCCATCTATCTCTGTTCCCATCAGTGTCTGCTTAGTTGATCCAGTGGCTCTAGCTTCATTTACTCGTAGGTGATAAGATCCAATCCATATCCCATTAAGCTTATCTTTCAGTTGGGAGCATTCAGATCGTTTGGAATAACGAACGAAACCAAATCTTAATTCAGAAAACACCTGGTTCATGGGGACATGAATATCTGTCACATGTCCATATTTTGAAAATACTGACCTCATCTCTGTCTTCGACCAAGTTGGGGAAAAATTTGAGAAATGAAAGGATATAGAATCCTCCCTGAGTTTTTTGACATACGCAGGAAGAGTTTTCAAACCTGTGTGCAGCTTCACGGTACGTTTCCTAACTGGTGTCCAACCCACACCCTCTTCATTTTTGACTGGGAGGTTTTGTTCTTCAGTAGAGGTTACTTGTTTGGACTCGGAAGAGGAAGCCTTCCCCTCTATCAGTGATTTCAAAACTTCTTCTACACACTCAGAGATTTTTGAAGCCTGTTTAGCACTTCAAGATTGACCTTCAACTAGGAACTGGTACCACACCTGAATATTTCCCTACCGCTGAGCGCACTCAAACAGTATTAAAAAAGACAATTCCGGCGGAGTTCCGGCGTAAAGGAGGTCCTAAATTACTGGATCTGAAAGTTGCAAGACGAAGATGAATAGTACGGATTTGAGATGTACGGAGAGATTTTTTAAGCCATTGTATAGTGTGTTTCCCACCACCTCTTAATTGAGTTTCTAACGAATTCTCCCATGAAGATACCGATTTGGAGTAAGAGTACAACGGTATTGTTGCCGATTTCTCCCAGGTTTGGAGGAAGTTAGCTGTTGCGCTAAAACAAAAGCATGGGAGAGTCGAGAAATCCCAGACATTCCAATATATATATAGGGAGGGTTCAATAGCCACTCTCCGTTACATTATTTATGACACTAAATCCTGACTATTGATTTGATTACAAATCGACGGCCGGGATTAAATCTGAACAACTATCTCATCTTCTTTCCTAATATTTAACATTATTATTAAAAATATTGCTTTTTCTGATCGTCCTATGAATCCAATTCGCCGGAGAAAGGGAATCCGAACTTGCCACCATTTACCTGGCAAAGTCTCTGAATCCATCTAGAAATCCGTTAGATCGAATTCAAGTGCATGCTTGCGGCCTCTTAACAGCAAGAGCACCAACATTCTCTTCCCCAACTCTCTTTTTGGTAGTTCCCGTAATTGCTTCTTCCCGTGCAGAAACTTTGCGAGCCAGATTGCTGAATGCTTAGGGTCTCTGGCGAATTGGATCTCAAGACAAGATTTCGGGAGAATAGCTGAAAAGTGATAGCCCATCATATCCAGCAGGAAGTTCAAGAAATATCAAGGTGGCGGCTTGAACCAGGAGAATAGCTGAAAAATGAAAAAGATTGCTGGTGGTGGCGGCAAATTGGGCATTGAATTAAGCATCAAATCCAGCGGGCAACCAATACTTTTCTGTCTTAATCCAAGAGGAACGAAAACACTTTTTCATTCACCGAGGAGGGAGTGAACTAGGAGGTGGAAGAGGGGGCCTGGATCTGGCAGACGAGGTGCTATTTTTGGCAAAGAAAAGAATTCTGATAGTTCTGGTGCACAGGCAAACAGAGGATTTCTAATTAGCTCTGATATCTTGGCCGTAGATTTTTAATCAAATCGACGATCAGGATTTAGTGTCATAAATAATGTAATGGGAAGTGGCTATTGATCCCTCCCCATTTACATATATTGTAAATACATATAAATATATATAAATGTATATTCATTGTGACCATTTTATGATTTATATCTTTTGTAATTGTCGGTCCTAAACTTCTATACGTAGAGGACTATAGTGAAAATAAGAAATATGATTTTGATAAGGATCCTAATCTCTTTTCTTTCATCTCAGGTTCTTGAGATTACAACACGTTATCAGCACGAATTTGCTCTCATCCACGAATTGCTCTTCTTCAGGTTCTTCAACAACTATAAAGCATGTCTATGTTATTTTATATATATGCAAGATATGTTATGCATATTAAAAAAGTGACTAGTATGGATTATATCATCTAAGCTATTAGTGAAATATTTGATTCACTTTTTTCCTGCAAGAGAATTTTTTTTACACGATGTTACTGTATAAATAAAGAAATAAATAATCTCCAACAACTATCAATCAGGCGGTTTGTGAATGCATACATGCTACGTAAAATCCAACTTGTATGATTTGTTCAAATTGCAATCTTATATAGGTTTTTTTTTTTTGGTAATTTAGTTTTATTGATATTAAAATTTAATACATGAGTTTCTCACAATCGAGAAACTTCTGTACCCGAATGTACAGAGTTGAGTACACCCAAATGTACACGGACAAAACAAAGCTTACACAAACCAGAATCGGGATTTGCGGAGAAATTGCATTGTTCATCTTTCTTCGTCAGTCTTCTCTCGCCGGAAGGAAATCAGGCGACATTTCCCAGGTAATCTTAACCATTCCGTGATTAGAGAGAGGCATCCGGTCCAGGCTAAACGGGCCAAAACCATTTTAGCCCGGTCCGGACCATTTTTTTGCCCGCCCGTTTAAAAAATGGGCAGTCTTAGGCGGTTTAAGATTGCAAAATGGGCGGTCTGGGCTAAACCGTTTAGTGTAACGGGCGGATACGGTTTTTCAAATTTTAATTCGGGCGGATACGGGCGGGACCCGTTTAGACCGCATTATTTTTCAATTTTTATTTTTTT
>JAOWBN010221555.1:0-13182 GCA_028565015.1 Pinguicula moranensis | reverse complement strand
GGGGGCTGGTTAACCAGCCTTGGATGGTTCGGTTCAGGTTCATTGTGAACCTGAACTGCAAATCGGCAGTTTTGAGCGCCAGTTCGCGTGAACCGTCCAGGTAGCACCAAATTTATGATTAAGATTATTTGGGTTGGAATGTATTTTTAATAGAGGAAATTCCATCTCGACCCCTTGGTAAACCACAAGTTTCACATTTAATGAAAGACATCACAAAGTACATACTAACAAAGGTCAAAACATAATATCTTTTTGTAAGTTACTTCATATGTTAATTTGGTTTTTGAATCATTGAGCTAAGAGGACTTAATTTTTCCTACAACCTGGTTCTGCAAACAACTCAATAAATTAATCTTAGAGAGCTTAGATAGAACCTTGGTTAACGTAACTTGGATCTCTTATTTTTTTACAGCCTCTCTTACAGTTTTGGAGCAAGTTGCTTCGAGTGGACATCCTCCAATGCTAATCCAGAATCGGGCACATGCTCGACCCCCTGCACCATTTTGCTTTCAATGTATGTGGGTAACTCATACTGATTTCATATTCACTGTAGCGAGCTCTTGGAATGTGACTTGCTCCTTTCTTGGCATGGCTAAGAATAACATGCAAAATGAAGAGGTTGAAGGCACATTTACGTATATGAAATACATAGGTTTTTGGATGTGTTTTGGGATATGGAGGAGTTTCAATCCTATGCTAATAAGGCATTATGCATTCCCCCACCATTGAGGAGGTGCATCACGTGCTATTGAACATTGACCAAGATTATGCTCGTGGCCTGGATGGATTATTTAGTACTTCTTATATATCTGTTGGGATATTATTCGGGTGGGCCTTCATGAAAGTATTATAGATTTATGGAGTAGGAGCTCTCTTCCCACTTCTTATGATGCTTTAATGTTGGTGTTGCTTCCTAAATGTGCTGAGCCAACCATATTCTTTGATTTTTGACCAATTAGCTTATGCCAGGTATCCTCGAAAGTTATTTCTAAGATACTTGCTAAGCGTCCGAGTTTTGTCCTGTCCTGAATCATATTTGAGGCCCAGGGAGATTTTTCGTTGGTCGTGGCATTGCCGATAATATAGCCTTGGTGTTGGAAATGACCTCTTATATGGGTAAGTCGGCAAGAGGGTGTACTATGAATTTGAAGCTTGACGTGCGCAAAGATTTTGATAGGGTTCAGTAGTCTTACCTACATGAGATTCATTGACGTTTTGGATTTTATGGACTTTGGATCTTGATAATTAGCCGTTTGGTGGAGTCGTCCCATTTTTTTGTTTCGCTGAATGGCTCTAAAGACATATTCTTTCAGGATTCATGAGGCTTGCATCAAGCTGACACTATTTCATCCTTATTTTTCATTCTTAGTGATGACCCTTTTAGCTTTGGTTTATCCTATTTGGTTGCATCAGGTCAAATTTTGTCGTTTTTCTCTGCACCCTGGCGCCTCTATTGTTTCCCACATGATACATGTCGATGATGTCTTGGTGTTTCTAAATGGGGGTGTTGGCAATTTGACTAAGCTATTAGTTTTGATTCAAGCTTATGAGGCTATCTTGAGTCAAGAGATCAACCCAAAGAAGAGCAATTTTTATGTTTCAGATAGTTTCTCAACAACACGGGACATACATACTCAGGGTATGTCAAGAGATCAACCCTATGGTATAATGACATTGTCCTCTGTCAGCATCTTCTATTTGGAAGAACATGTCTTCTTATTTTCAGTTGATATCTGACAAGTTAGCTTGGATTATTAACTCAAAGTTTCCCTATGGTATGATGACTGGTCGGGGCTGGGGAGTCTTGCATCTCGCGTATGAATGGTGATCTCCCCCTATCTATAGCTTATAGATGCAATCCACCCTGAGACAGCTTTGTCTCCTTCTTTGACTTTGTAGGCTATCTTGGCAGAAGTCTCAATGAGTAGCATTTGTCTCACGGGAACCTCATATATTTGACTCTGGAAACCTGATCCGCATGGAAAGTTCTCTAAGAAGTTAGTTTAGAACCTTCTACATTGTGCCTGATCTTCTTTGGTACCTTTTAAGGTGGCTTGTTGCTCAACTCTTTCCCCCAAAATTGGGGTATTTTACTGGCGGGTTCGGCACGATATTGTCATCGGGTATTTCTTTAGTATCAAAATTCTCTCTATGATCGATTGGTGCAGATAAATCATTGGATAATTTATTTTGGAGTTGTGCCACTGTTGCGTCTGTTTGGAGATTTTCTTCTCATCACTTGTCTAACATTTCCATTCTGGTCACCATCTCCATATGATGCAGTTATGTTGGGAGCGCTCTAGAGCTAACTCCCAATTCTCTTTATTGACTTGGCTGTTACCTCCCTTGATTCTCTGGGAGATTTGGCTTGCCCATAATGGGGTCCGATTCTGACATTCCAATGTTGACCTTGTGGTATTATCTTGAATGTGCACGATGACTATCTGATCTTTCTTCTTTGTTATGTCTTACATTGTGCACATCCCCTATGGAAAATGTCTTTTTGCATCATTGGCGTATTCTAGTTCAGAGGGTTAAGTTGAAGCGACCTATGTTGATTTGCTGGGAACGTTTTCCCTTTAGATAGCTGAAGTTTGACATTGATGGTTCCGTCTCGGTTACCTCTAGTGGTTGTGGAGGTATTCTCCATGACTCTAAGGGACATTGCTTATTGACTTTTAGTCAGTCTTTGGATAGTAAGTCTAGCAAAATGGTAGAAATCTTGTTTTTTTCACATGGTTTAACTATTTGCTACTCTCTTGGTCTCGATTGCGTTATCTTGGAATCATACTCTCTGTTTCTGGTGAATTAGTTCAATAAAGTCACGCCTTCCCAATAGTGTTATCACTCTTTATGGTAGGACATCTTATCTTTATTAATCTACTTCTCCCTGCAAGTTCAACATAATGTCGTGAAATCAACTTTTGTACAGACCGCCTTGCTTATCTTGATACGGGTGATCATTCATTCTTTTATGATTCTTCTGAGCCTCTCTCTCCTTCTGTATCGGTGGAGTTACATGCTGATCAGACTCAGTTACCCCACATTCACCTCTTATTTCATGCACTGATCAAAGATTTATGCTTTATTTTGCTCAGTTTTTTATATTTGATTGAAGTTTTCTTAATAGATGTCATGCATTTGCGCTAAAAAAAATATAATTCTCCCTATCGCCTACGTCAAAGACAACAATTTTTTTATTTACTTTTGATTGTATATAATTTTAGTGTGCTTCATAAAATTGCAACGTTACGTGGTTTTAGGTGGTTTTTATTCCTCAATACATCCAAACTTTTGAGTGGATGAGAGCATAAACTCATTACCTCGTGTGTTTCATTTCGACTATTGGTTTAGCTGATAAAAGAAAACTTCAAGTCGCATAATCATTAGATACCTTTTTTTTGGGATAATCATTAGATAATTCTATTTCAAACTTGATCGTACCGAGGGACGAAGCAACAAATGCGATTGAAGTGCCAAACCCAAAGCATGGAGTGCAAAATATAAATTTAAAAAAAGAAGCAGCAAAAAATGTTTTAATTTATTTTTGGGTGGGGTGGAAACCCCCAATTCACCCCGACCTCCGCTATTAATAATCATAGCACACAACTTGCTCCCTTTATTCAATATTCAGATATTTATTCATAACATAAAATACGACCCCTTTCCTTCTTTTTCGATCACAACTTTGTTCTAATTTTATCCAACCTTAGGAACATGTTTAACCTTTTTCTTGTCATCCATCCAAATCCAAACCCTGTCATGAAAAGTCTCCGGGAATTTGTACACCCTTCCACACATCTTTAACGGCGACGAGAGGGTTATCGTTGTCGATAAATTCCTTGGTTTCTTCAGCTATCTTGCCAACCAAGTCCAGCCATTCGTGTTTGTATATGTAACTCATGCAACGAGCACGATCGTGGGATCCGTCGGTCTTACAAGGTATATCACTGTGTTTTGAAATTCATTTTTCTAGGAATTCGTTGTGTTATTTCTCTAGTTTTTTTGTAGGATGACAGAGTGCATTTTAGCTATGGAGGTTGAAGAGAAACCATTGTTTTAATGCTTGAAGTAGTCATTTCAAAACCATTACAAGATTGGAAATATAAAAGTGATCAACGACCTGAAAATGAGAGGGAATGAAATGGGTGTGGATGATGTCAACAAGAACTTGCTCACGAACAAAATGGCTGTCAACCTCCACATACTTGGCCCGTTTATGGGCAAACAGGTCATGGTCAAGAAAATAGCACTCGTGTTATCACACAAAAGCACAAGAGGTCAAGGCAAGGAAACACCAAGATCATGATGCAAGCGCATGAGCAAGAATACCTCAGCAACAACAGTAGCGAGAGTACGATACTCAGACTCACAACTAAGGCGAAAGATACTAGGCACTTCTTTGCGCTCCTAGAGACCAAATTAATGCCAAGAAAAATTGCAAAGCTAAAGGTGGACTGGCGATTATCTGGACAACTCGTTCAATCACCATGAGGTGAACTGGTGAGTATCTGAACAACCCGCTCAATCCCCATCAGATTAGGCAACAATGGAACTAAGATCCAAGAAAACATGAAAACATAGACCCATCGAGAGGGTACCCTTTACATAGCGAAGAATTCACTTGACAACGACCTGGAGATAGAGCTTAGTGGGAACATGCATATACTGACAGACAAAATTTATAACATAAGATAAGTCCTAATGGGTAATGGTGCGATACTAAAGAGCACCTACGAGAGAGCAATACATAGACGTATAAACAACAGAATAATCATTAGAGGAAATATATTGAGAAACCACCATGGAGGTACAAACAGTTTTACTATCCAGAAGTTGAGCATAAGTAAGAATATCACAAGCATACTTCAACTCACTAAGAAATAGCCCATCATCAGTTAAAGAAACCTTAAGAACAAGAAAGAAGTAAGAGAGCCGAGATCCTTGAGGGCGAACTCACTATGAAGATGGCGAACAAAACAATTCAGGAGAGTATCACTACTACCTGTGACAATAATGTCATCAACATAGAGGAATAAATAGATGGTAGTAGAGTCTCAGGCGAAGATAAACATCAAAGTGTCAGCATGACTACAGAAGAAGCCAAGAGTGCCCAAAAAGGTGCTGAACCGCCCAAACTAGATATGAGGGCCTACTTGACCATTAAGAGCTTTCCTGAGATGACAAAAATGACCATGATACAGGTGATTAACATAGCCTGGGGGCTAATCCATGTTAACATTCTCAGTCAGGTAGCCATTCGAAAATGCATTCTTCACATCTAGCTGACGAAGAGACCAACAGATAGAAAAGTGCAAATAGTGATAGTCTTGGCAACAGGGCTAAAGGTGTCAAAGTAATCAATACCCATGACCTAAGTGAAGCCACAAGCCTTGAGATGTTTCACAAAACCATCAGGGAGATACTTAGTCCAAAAACCTACTTAGAACTAACAACGTTGGCATGAGGAGGTTGAGGAACGAGATCCCAAGTATGATTTTTATTAAGTGTATCAATCTCCTCATCCATAGTAGAAATCAAAATAGGATGCTTGGCATCAAACATGAATCCACGAAGCTTGATGGAAGCCAAAAGAGAATAGAGTAATCCATAAGGAGCAAATTCACAATAATCAGCAATAATGCAAGGGCGAAACACTCCATCCTTGACACGAGTAATCATGTGATGAGAGTCAACAACAACAGGGGAATAAGAGGATGAGGAGATGCCAAAGAAACATCCTTAGGGGGAAAGGAAGAGTTCAGGGGAACTGCCGTAGGAGGTAAAGAAGAGCAGAGGGTGATGAAGCAAGATTAGGAGACAATAGTCAGACAGTACAAGAAGAGAGGGGTTGAATGGGGAGAAGCAATAGTAGGAGGTACAAGAAACAAAATACATACATCTAGATCAGAGAGAGAGAGAGGGAAGATGAGAAGAATTTTGGAAGTGGAAGCAAGTTTCGTCAAAGCAAACATGACGAGAAATATAGAGACAAGAAGAAAAGAGATAAAGACAGTGAAAACCCTTATGAACGGAGCTATAACCAAGGAAGACTACGAGAAAAAAGCTTATGGGGAGAATAATCTCGTAAGTATGGAAAAACAACACATCCAAAATGATTAAAGTGATCATAACTCGGAGAAGAACCATAGAATAACTCAAAAGGAGAGATACCTATCATAAGAGGTGATGACAACAAGTTGATGATGTAGGCCGTAGTACTGAATGCATCAACCTAGTAAGTGGAGGAGCCTGAGAGTGGAAAAGAAGAGTGAGCC
Organism: Pinguicula moranensis; assembly: GCA_028565015.1. Classification (NCBI taxonomy): domain Eukaryota; kingdom Viridiplantae; phylum Streptophyta; class Magnoliopsida; order Lamiales; family Lentibulariaceae; genus Pinguicula; species Pinguicula moranensis. The sequence goes on along the minus strand of JAOWBN010221555.1, from coordinate 6,904 downwards.
TCATCTTAGTGAGATGGCGATGCTTCCTTAATGAAAACAATGATCAACAAAAGTAATAGGAAGAAAGAAATCAAAGGTCAATTTACTCTTGGACAAAATATTTTTAGTGAGATGGGGGACCACAAGGAAATCCAGTTAAGGTAAAGAGGAAGCAGAGAAAACAATACCAACGTGAGTAATGGTCAAAGGAGCAACATTACAATCGACAACACATGTCTTACCCGTATAGGGAGTGGTCTGATCAAGATTAGCAAGTAAAGATGTCATGTGAGTAGAGCACCCGTACGACCTAGTTGAGCGGCCCATAGGAATTAACGTAAGGAGAAGAAAAGCCAACAAATCCATGGCTGGTGACTGAACCTGGAGAAAACAGAAGAGACACAATGGTAACGTGGGCTTGAGCGGCGACACTGGAAAACATTATAGAAGATTAGAGAGAACAACATGCATTCGCATAGTGGCCATACTACGAGAAAATTTGACATCTTAGAACATGGTTGACATGGCCACGACCACGACGTTGCAAAAAAATTGCCACCACGAGGGTAGTGGCCAAAAATGGGGAGCGATAAAGAGAAATAAGGTATGGGCATCGAGGCTAGCATATAAGGCAGTGATGAGAAATACACTTGGGGCACAATCAGAGCGAATGCAGATCTAAGAGCCAGAAAGGGGTTCAAGGTAGATTCCGGAGCAGCTGCTAGAGTAGGAGCATAGGTTGGTGATGGCAGAGCAACAAATGCGGCAAAGGCAATGGCCGAAGATGCAACACCATGGACAACGCGATGATATAACGCCTGAAAATTCTTAGCCCTAGCAATGATGTATCAAACAAAAGGCAGAGGGTCTTGAGATAATTGAGATCAGAAGAAGGCAAAAAACTCATAGTTGAGGCTGCAAAGAAACTAGTGGATCTTATCAAGAGAGAAAAATAGACGCCAAAGGACAACAAGACGATAGTAAAGCATCAAGAATTGCTGAGCATAGTCGTTAATAGAGACTTGGCCTCTCTGCAACTGTTGAAGTTTGTCTCTAATGCTAAACTCATTAGAATGGCCAAAGTTGCTAAACTCGCTCTCATGCATCGACCAAACATCCCGGGCATTCAATTTGCTAACAATAGCACCGTGGGCCTTGTCGGTGAGGCATGAAATCAACTGATATAAACCTAGTCAACCTTGTGACTAAACCCAATACCAATGTTGGTAGTTCAAAGGATCAAACATTTGAACTCGTTGTTGAGCACTGGACCCGCTACCTATAATGAGGTAGGAATCAAGTCTACGTATGTTTCAAAAGGAGTCTTTAAAATACTAAGGAGTACTCAAGTCTCACAAAAACTTTCAGCTTAAAACAAAAATGAACTAAACTATTTCAACTTCAACTATGCCTTTTATAGGCTACAAACTCGTGCCATGGGCAAAAGCTAAGTGTATAAATGCATTTATGACATCCTTTGACCAAGCCCTTTGATTGGCCACCTTTTCACTTGCTTGCCTTGGATTTGAGAAAGTCTACATCCTTCAACTTGCATGGCTTTTAAGGTTTTAGACTCCCTTCAAGTCCATAGACCGTAGCTACATGTCCAAGGAATGGACATTTATGACTTCTCTTTTAACTTGCACGCATGGGCTTTTTGCATGGTTTTGCAAGTTGGGCTTATGGTGTGCATGGGAATGTGTTGTGCATGGAACTCCATGTGGACACATGGGAACGTCACTTGCACGGTATTGTAAGCATGGATTTGCATTACTCCCCTTTAACCATGCGGAATTCCATGCGTTCTTCCAACTTGCATTGGTGAGTTTGAGGTTTGGCCAAGACATTCAACATTCTAGCATTGAATATCCAAAAAGTGTGGATTTAGGGTGTCAATGAAATGTCTAAGTTGCCTCCCATAAATCATGCTTGGTCCTGTAATGTAGTAACCGAATGGGCCTTGTCTGTTGGATTGATCAAGGACACAATTTGGGCTCCGTTTTGTTGGGTTGATCAAGGGCACAACTTGGACTTGCCATCTCGGGTTGAAGTTACTTCTTTAAGCGCAAGTGTTGCGAAACTTCCTTCCTTTGTGGACTGTGCATGAAGTTTATCTAACTTGATCTCATCTTTGGCTTCCTTGTATGCATGGTTTGTGCACGTGAAGTATGAATGTGCTTTTGAAATGCCATGAGCGTGACTTGCATGGGCTTGCATGCATGACTTATGCAGAGGAACGTGAAGTTCACCTCCTCGGCCTTGTATGACACCTACCTAGCTGCTTTACTTGTCCGAACCATTTGTAGTGCAACCAGGATCACATGATCAATAAATAGTAGAGATGCTGGTCAATATCTTGCTAGCCAACATGAGCTAGATTCGGCTTTGTGGGATCAGTGAAATCCTGCTCTGACGGTTCAACAATAGTTCTCTCCACATAGCCAAGGAGGTCATGATTCTTAAACAGGATGCGCACCTGATTGCACCAGAAGATAAAATTTGTAGTTTTTAGTTTTACAGTCACAAGATGCGAGAACTCATCCTATGATAACAGAGAAAGGAGTTGAAGAGGATGAGGTTGTATCTTAGAAGGACATGAAAAAGAGCAAACCGTGAACATAGATTCAACCAATGCAGCTTAGCAGAACTGAGGAATGGTGAAGAGTGGGCAGAAACATAGACCAAGATTTGAAGCTTAACAGAAAGATGTAGAGGATGGACAGTTATGCAAACCAAGCATGAAGTTGGGATAAAAAATAGTCAAGTGGAGGAGAAGGAAGATGAAAACAGATGATATGCAGGATCAATTTTTGAAGCTGTTAAGTCATGGGGAGGCTATGAAACCATAATAATGTGCATTTTAGCTATGGAGGTTGAAGAGAAATCATTGTTTTCATTGCTTGAAGAAGTGATTTTCAAAACCATTACAAGACTTGAAATACAAAGATGAGATGCAACGGGTATTTCTACTTTAGACTAAGTTTTAACAACAAATACAAAATTATATTAATTATTTTGATGCAATGATATATTGGGAAGAGATTGAGGCATGTGTGTGTCATTTGGTTCAACATAAGCATGTGATGGGTCATGTTGTGCAACAGCTTGGAGATCAACATAGGAAATCTAAGATATTTCTCTCACATTATTAGCTTTTTTGTTCTACAAATCTGTGCCAGTTATGTACAATCTTGTTGCAATATTTTCAGTATTGCACATTTGCTTTTTTGTTTCGAGTAAGGAAAATTTGATTGGGTTGTGATGAGGAAATAAAAGTTTAAATAAATCATGGTTGTTTTGGGACAAAGAAGAGTGTTGTGAAATTGATAATAATAACAATGCAAATGATATTAGATATCTGGAAGATTACTTCTCTTCTCTAAAATAGAATTTTACGCTTTTTCTCTACAAAATATTCTCACTTTTATTCTCTTCTATTTCTCCTTCAAAACTCATAGGGTCATTTCTCTATAGCTTCATAGCCTATTTATAGGCAGATAAAAATGCATCATTTCTTCCATTTGTCGCTTCTTTATTGATGGGATGACATGGCCACAATGAGATATCATTTCTTCTATTTGTTGCTTCTTCTTTGGTAGAATGACATGTTATGATATTCATTCACAACACTACCCTTATATCTATCATGCTTCATTAAAAACCTTACTAGGAAGAAACCCAGTGATAAAAATCCTAGTGAAGAAAAAGAGTACATGATTTATTAGCTTTCTCTGTTGTACACATCCTTGAGTTTCCTCATTCCGATCCCTTTGTCCAACTATTTAAAAGTTGTAGTGGATAGTGCTTTGGTAAACAACAACCAAATTATCACATGATCGAACTTGTTAGATATTGATGTCACCCTTTTCTTGAAGCTTATGTGTAAACAATTTGAGTAATATATGCTTTGTTCTATTCCCTTTAATGAAACGTTGTTTCAATTGAGGAATGCAAGTTGCATTATCTTCATAAAGAATAGTTGGGATGTCCTTCTTACTTTTCAAGCCACACATTGCACGAATATGATGGGTTATGGTCCTTAACCAAATGCATTCGCGACTTGCTTAATGAATTGCAAGAATTTTTGCATGGTTAGAGGAAGTAGCGACTAATGTTTCTTTAACAAATTGCCACAAAATAGATGTACCTTCACAAGTAAAAAGATAACCCATTTGTGATCTAACTTTGTGTGAATCTGATAAATATCCAGCATCAGTATAACTAATTAATTATATGTTAGATACAATGGGATAGTATAAACCCATATTCATAGTTTCTTGAAGATACCGAAAAATATGTTAGATTCTATTCTAGTGTCTTTTAGTTGGAGAAAAACTATATCTTGCTAGTAAGTATACTGTAAATAATATATCACGTCGTGTGTTATTAGCAAGATACATTTGTGCCCAATTGTACTAAGATATGGTACTTTAGGACCAAGATCCTTTTTCATGAGGGCGAAATGGATCCTTTTTTCAGATCAAGTGCTCTTACAATCATTAGTGTACTCAATGGATGTGTTTCATCCATATAAAATATTTTGAGCACTTTCTTCAAATAATTAGATTGATGCACAAAAATTTCTTCTGTCAAGTGCTCAATTTGAAGACTTAAACATAATTTTATTTTTCCATGGTCTTTCATTTTAAATTCTTTCTTCAAACAAGCTACTGCCGTTTAACTCTTCAGGAGTTTCAACAATATTTAAGTCATGTACATAGACACCAATGATGTCAAGTTCTGATCCAGATCTCTTTATAAAAACATATGGGCATGTTGGATCATATTTTTAGTCTGCATCTAATAAGTATGTGTTCAAACAATTGAACCACATACGTCCAGATTATTTCAGTACATATAGAGATTTATTTAGTTTTATCGAATATATCTCTAAAAAATTAGAACTTTATGCTTCAAACACTTTAAATCCTTCAAGGATTTTCATATAGATATCATTTTCTAATGAGCCTTATGAATAGGCTGTCATTACATCCATCAGCCGCATCTCAAGATTTTAATGAATCGACACACTTATCAAATAACGAAATATGATTGTATACATCAAAAGAGAATAAGTCTCCTCATAATCAATGTATGATCTTTAGGTAAAACTTTGTGTGACAAGCCATGTTTTATATCTCATAACTACATTTTTCTCATTTCTTTTCCGCAAAAAATACCCATTTTATACCATGAGATAAATTGCAATGACTATTTTCTCTCTGTTCACGATTTTCTTCGCCTTTTCTCTTCCTCCTCGCCAGATCCATAGCGATTTCTTCCAGGAGATCTCCACCAGACCTCGCGATTCAAACTTCCTGATTTCTTTGTGGGTTTCAAGGCACCATTCCCCATCGCGCCGTTAAGTGTAGGAATTCACATCTCGGGATTTTAATTTGGATTTAGAATTTCATTTATTTTTGCCTCTTGTTTTGCGTTGGTTCTGTGATTTTGTTGTAGGTTACTGGATGGTGTCTGGTGTCCCTATTGTGCCATTAAAGACGGAGCCTAATCTGGCCAATAAATCATTCTAAGTCACTAGCTGGCGGCAGTCAGAATGGTTGTGGCTCCACGGCTTCAAAACTCTCGGATGACAATAAAGTAGTTGAAGGGAGTTTATTACGTGTATATTTTATTGTGTTTACTTTGTTTAGGTGTTTTATTTTGTGTAGATTTTTATCTGCATAGCTTTTTGTTTAGATTATGTGTATATTTTTCTTTGGTTTTGTTTAGATTGAGCAGTGGGTTTAGATTTGCTTGATTAGTTTCTTTACTTCTTTTATTTGTTATTCTTTTGTGCAGTGATTTTTTATTTGCTTGCTTGGTTTCTTTACTTCCTTTATTTTCTGATCTTGTATTGGTATTATTCATATTCCTTTGGTATTATTTCCTTTGCATTCATTGGAGGTTTTTTGGGTGGTCATGTAGTTTGTAGTAAATATAGACTCGAGTGTTAATTATAGTAAACTGAGGTCGTGTTTGGTGACAATGGGATGGGGTAGGGTGAGGGTACACGACATAGGTTTACGCTTCAGCACCTGGAATACAGAAACCTTGACAGCAAAGTCTTTAGAGTTGGTAGATGTCTTAAGGAAGACAAGAGTGGATGTGGCCTGTCTGCAGGAGACAAGATGGAAGGGGATAGAGTTAGGGAAGTAAATGGGTACAAACTATGGTACTCTGAGCCGGTTAGCAGGAGGAATGGGGTAGGAATTATGATATCAAATAAATTCAAGGGTCGTGTAGTAGAGGTGACGAGGTGCGACAATAGACAATGGCGTTAAAGATAGTGGTGGGGTCAGAGGTGGTAAACATTGTTTGTAGTTACGCACCTCAAGAGGGCTTAGGCAAAAGGGTGAGGCGAGATTTTTGGGAAAGGCTAGATACCGTAGTAAGTAGCATTCCTAGTGAGCAAAAGATCTTCATAGGTGGTGGTTTTATTGGTCATGTTGGGGTAAGGGTGGATGTCTATCAAGGCGTACATGGGATTTTTGGGTTTGGTTTGAGAAATGACAGCTGAAGGGAGTTTTTGGACTTTGTAGCGGTACATGATTTGATGGTGGTTAATATAATTTTTAAGAAACAAATAAACACTTAATCACCTTTCAGAGTGGAGGGCGTAGTAAACGTATTGACTTTTTCTTTTTGCGGCAAGGAGAGAGAAGTCAGTGTACAGACTGTAAGTTATTGCCAGGAGAAGAGTTGACACAATATCATTTTTTAGTGATGGATGTCAGTTTGAGAGGAAAAGTGTGGAAGAAGAGGCGAGGCGATAGAGAGAATACTTTGGAAGAACCTTGAGGGATAGACGACTGTAACCTTCAGAAATATGGTTGCTCTGGCATGTTTGGTTAATCCAGTGGAAGTTGCAGATCATTTGTGGTCAGTCATGGCTACATTCATTAGGGGAATAACAAGGGAGGTC
>JAOWBN010221544.1:0-13182 GCA_028565015.1 Pinguicula moranensis | reverse complement strand
ATGCTATGCAGCAAAAAATTCCAATTTAAAGTGTCAAAGGCCTTCTCAAAATCCACCTTGAAGATGAGAACGCTCTTTTTCAGTTTCCTTGCCTCATCTATTACCTCATTTCCTACAACAATGCTATCAATAAGTATCCTTCCCCTAATAAAGGCTGACTTGGAGTAATTGGTCAGAGTGTCTATCACTTGGTTGATCCTTCTTGCTAAGGTTTTAGATATTATATTTGGCATAGCACCTATTAAGGTAATAGGCAGGTAGTCCTTGAGAAACAATGATTTTGCAGCTTTAGCAAGCAAAGCAATATGGGAGGCATTGCTACCATTGCATAATCAACCATATTTATAGAACTATGCCATAAGCTGCATAATATCAGATTTCAAGAGGGGTAAGAAGTGTTTGATAAGATTGAAATTAAAGCCATCAGGCCCAGGACTTTTCTTTCCCCTGCAGTGAGATATGGCAGCCATAACCTCTACCTCCGAGAAGGGTGATTGGAGCACTTTTTTGCTGTCTTGATCCAGGGTTGAGAGTTGGATGTTCAAAGCAGGTTTGACTAGGATATTTTCTGTAAATCTTCTCTGAAGTGATTATGGAAGCATTCCTTAATAAGCACCAGATCCTCTACCCAAACTTGCCCATCCCAAAAACCATTTATGCTATTAGCTATTCTAGATGTTTTGAGGTTGTTGTGGAGTAACTAGAATTCATATCCCCTAGCTGCAGCCACTGTAATCGAGACTTTTGATAAGCAGTATTATTCAGCTGTGTTTGAATAGTTGCCAGTTGAGATTGAAGGTCAACAAGCTGCAATTGATCAATGGGTGGCAAAGGATCTGCCTCTGCAGCCAACTCAAACGACTTGATTCTCATGAGAAGGGATTTCCTTTATTCTGACCAATTCCTTGGACTGAGGTTGTTCCGTAACTTGATGTTGTCTCTAAGGAACTTGATATTTCTCATAATCTGGAAACTCTTATAGCCTGCAACTACAGTGTTGCTCCAGACTTGTGTGATCATCTCCATGTAACTACTGACCTGCAACCAACTATCAAGGACCCTCAATGGTTTAGGTCCCCAATTCAAGTGCTTAGATGTTAGACTCACAGGGCAATGATCTGACCCTTCCTTATCTAGACCAAACTGTGTCCAAGAATCCCCTGATGTTTTCCACTTGCTGTTAAGTAAGAACGTATCAAGTCTACTCATAGCTTTTAGGGATTCCACATACCATGTAAACTTTCTGCGTTCCATACTCAGGTTCAACAGCCTGAGGTTGGTAATAAACGAGTTGAAGAGAGTTACCTCTTGCACATAATTGTGAGTAGCTACCCCCTTCCATTCTTTAAGTCCAACACAACATTAAAGTTTCCCATGATACAACATTTGTCATGGTTCAGTGGAAGCAAGGCCTCAGTAAGGAGATTTTGTTGGACTTGTTTCTTAATCAGCTCATGGGGACCATATACATTGAACATGTGAAATATGGTGCTCTCTCCACCACAATGACCTAAAACTCCTAGGAAAACCATCTGCAGATAACAGTGAAGACCTGACAGACTTATCCTTATTCCATAGACAAAGAAGGCCACCTAAAGAGCCCAATGAACCCGAGTAACACCAATCAAAATTAGGGTAATACCACAAGTATAAGCAAAGTTTTTAGTCAACCGTATTAAGTTTTGTTTCTTGCAAGCTGATGAAATCCACTTTTTTCCTTCAGTATTAGTTGTTTGACCTGCACTTTCCTCACATGCCTCCCTAATCTGCGCACATTGACTGTTATGATCTTCATGGAAATGCCTTATTCTCAGCTCCAACCGAGGGGCAGGTTGCAAATGTATTTTTGTGAATGCCTTTAGCTATGTCTTCCAACAGGCCACGGGATTCCTTGTGGTGAGATCCATAGTCAACACCCAGTTTTGAACCTATTGACATGATAGAGTCAATATGGTTATTAGATAGAGGGTCAGGAAGGTTAATGTCAGGGAGAGGGTCAACAAGTGGTAGAGGGGGGCTAACTGATGAGTGAGATGCCAAATGCTCTAGCCAAGCATCCGAAATAGCTAAGTTTTTGCTCTGATTGGGTCTTCCCCCTTCTTAGTTTGACTACGGGTGTTAGGCCTAGAACCATTGAGTCTAGGCCTACCCACTTTCCTTTTTGGAGTTGATAGAACGCTGGGTAGGGTTAAAGAAGGGAACTCTTCACGGGGGATAGGTAAATCTGTTAAGGTATCTTCTCCTTCTACATCCCTTATTGGTAGAACAATACTTAAAGGAAGGCCTTCGGATGAGTTCAGCATAGTTGGTTTAGCTGTGGATGGATGAGAGTTAACACCAATGATTTCCAAAGGCCTTGTTGGGGTTATAAAAGGAGTAGGGTGCTTCTCATTTTCCAAACAGATATCCTGATCCTGTTCTGTTTTTTCTCTAGGCGTAATTAAAGGTGAGTGCACTGGGTTGGTGATAAGAATGTCAGCCAACTCAGAGCCCTTCTCCATTGTCTGATCTTGAGAACCATGGCTATGGTTTAGCTCAACAATTGATGTAGGCCATCAATTGATTTTGTCCGGATGCCAGGGTGATGACTTGTCTTTGGCCAGAATAATTGAAGGATCCTTGTGCAAGATTGGAGTTGTTATCTCCACAGGATGCTCTAGGAGGACAGATTGAGAGTAATCAGAGACAGAAAGCTTAGACATATCAGAGTTCAAAAGTTCCACATAGGGGTCAGCAGAGGAATCATTAGATACAGAGTCAGGGTCCATAATGTCCGGCCATGCCAGCTTCAAATAATCTGCTTTCACTACATCTAGAAGATAAGATCTATCATCAATTATGACTTTTAATGTCTGGTCCACCCTTGTGCCTAGTGGAATTTTAACAATAATTTGAGCAGCCTCGAAATTCAATTTAGCAAGCGTTAACTCCTCGATGCAGATAAGAGACCCAATCTTGTTGCCAATATCCGCTAAGTTAGCCTGGGACCGAACCAGGAGAGGCAGTCAATAGATTCTTAGCCTACATAATCGACTAGTTTTAGGTTCTTGAGGAGACTAAGGACTTGTATTCAATACTCAACTGCCTAGACAGTCCTTGTCCTTACAAATGAGGTTATCAAGGTCCACAGGTTCTTCTTCCCATAGAAGGGCTTTGCTAGGCCCAATAGGACTAGCCATAACATTGATGTAGCCAGCAGATTTGAGGGCTCTCTGCAGGTCATAACAACTGGTAGCTTGTTTAAGGATAGCTATATAACTGCGGCATAGCCAGGAATTAGGGTCTTCCTTTGAGAATAAGCTGAGTTTAGAGGAGTGTGATGCCTTAACCAGTGAAGGACCAACCTTCAAGATAGAAGCCAAGGTTTTTACTGGTCTAGAGGAGCTAGTTGCAACCGCCTTCTTAGCTTGTTTGGGAAATCTAGCAATATTTTTCTGAAGACGGAAGGAACCCACCCAAGCGTTATTAATTATGAATCGCAAAAAATCTACATCATCCACGTCAACAAAATCCACGAACCCAAACTGCAGGCCCCTATTACTAAGCTTGCGAGCTATCGTCAGGTTCTTGATCGTTCCTTGGTGCTTCAATGCGCTCTTTAGTTTGTCAACATCACAACCCGTTGGGTAAAGAAGAAACTAACAATTAGTTGCTGACCTTGAGAGGGGTTTTCTAGTATGAGAGCTCTAGGTCCAACTGTAAAAAAAAACCGTGTTATGGGAAGGAAGGGAAGGGAAGGTCCTGTAGGTGAGATGAGATTCAACCAAGGGAGCTTTACCTACTTTAATAGCAGCCCTTTTCATCATTCGCAGATGATGCGAAGGTATTGTCCAGGCCGACAGGAAAAGCTATAGAGAAAGAGGAGCAGGGGGTGCGTAATGAAATACTGGCAATTATTAGTGACTATGGCAACACTAAAATCCCTTGTCTGAATGGCCTCAACTTCAGATTTATCAAGCACTTCCTCTATATTATGAAGCCTTATATACTACAAATGATGACAGAATTCTACAAAAACTACAAAATTCCAAAGGGAAGTAACGTAGCTTGCATCACCTTTTTTGGGAAAGGCCAAATTTTATATAAACATAAAGCATTTACACAGAGTGAAAAAAACAAACAAAGAACAACGCAAAGGATACATGCTCCAATCGAGACAACATATTTCTTTAGTACTCGCTGGCCTTGAGATGGTTTCTCAGTGAACATACATTTGCTTAATTTGGCAAACTCCTTACGCAAAATCCATTTTCTGTAAGGCTGCCTTCTAGAAATTTGCTCCTTTATTCCATGGACACTTTAATGATCCTCCATTTTCAATAATCTTCATACATTACTTCATGAAAATCAGCTCAAGAGATTCGGCTAGCTACTTGTTTGAGCTTGCACTACCACAGTTGCAGACCAAGCATGGTGTATGCCTGAGCATGAATGCTCTGACCACTTTAATGATCCTCCCTTTTCATGAATCTTCATACATCACTTCATTAAAGTTTGCTCAAGAGATTCGGCCAATTACTTGTTTGAGCATGCCCTTAGTTGCGACAACGTGTAAGAATTTTCTGCCTATTGACCTATCAGTTGAGAATATATGATACGCTCTTTGTCAATAGGAGGCATGGTGTTTTCTTGAGCATGAATGCTCTGATCTTTGTACATACCTGTACCGAGTAGAGATAAACTAATTAGATATGTACCAAAAAACCGTAATAGCATCCTGTTAATAAGTGTAGGTATTAACCCAAATCTAATTTGATATTTAGAGCTAAAAAAATTGATCAGAATTTTAGACCGGTTTGGCCTGCTCCATATCTTCGCAGGTCTCAATTTTTCTTTAGGCTATAGTATTCCTCTTGTAGCTTAATGTTTTAGACTTTGGTGAATGTCTAGGTTTTCCATGATAGACCATATATTTTTCTGAAAATTTCATGGCTTGTCTCCTCCTTGGTCCACCCTAACTGTACCTTTAAGAGATATCAAAGCATTAATCTTGTACAAGAGTAAAATAAGGAGGGGATGGAGTATTTTATTGGCTGCAAAGTCATGATTTTCCAGTTCCATTTCAGCTCCTTCGTTTCACCTGCATGTGGAATAATGGGGAGGGATCCTTTACCAAGATTGATATATAATGTTTTTCACACAGTGAATCTTAAACAAATTTCTGGCCTCAAGTCCAGTCCACTAATGTGTAAGAAAACAAGTGATCTAATTTTTACCTTGACCCATGGCCATGTAGCATGCTGTATAGTAAGTATAATTTGTGCATGAGTTATCTCCAATGCCTGAAATTGTTTTTTATTCCGTGTTTTCCAAATGTGCCAGCATGTAGAAATCCATATGGACTTCAATATACACGGATTAGCCTCAGTTGCTCTAAGTGAACAAAAATCTGGTAATGTTGGTTCCTGCACCAGGTTCTGTGTTGTTCCTTGAGCAGCTAGCATCACCTTAGTAGCCAAGATTTAATCCTCGCCGCAAGTTCAAGACTTCAGACCTATCACACTGGTAGGGTCATTGCCAAAAATAAAATCTAAGGTGTTGGCCAACAGAATCTTACACATCATAGGTGAAGTGATCTCAATCAACCAAATGGCCTTCATCGAAGGAAAGAAGTTGTTGGAGAGTGTACTTATAACCAATGAGATTGTGGATGAAATGAGGAAGCTCAATAAGCAGTCTATTATCTTCAAAGTGAATTTGAAAATTCTTTGATACAATGAACTGGGTCTACCTTAAGAATGTGATGCACAAAATGTAGTTCCCAATTTGTTGGATTTTGCGGGTTAAAGAGTTGTTGGAGACATCCTCCTTATCAATCCTAGTCAATGATAGTTCAACAAAAGAGTTTTTTCCTTAACGGGTCCGAGGCAAGGTGATCCTCTGTCACCATCTCTCTTCTTGCAAGCAGTTAAGGGACTTTCTGTTATGCTGAACAAGGCAACAAAACTAAAAATGTTTGAAGGGCTTTAGGCTGGCATAGATAAAGTGAATGTTCCACACTTGCAATTTGCAGATGATACAATTCCATTTGGAAAGGCAACATGGAACACAATTAAGTCATTCAAGACTGTTCTCTAAAACTTTGAAATAGTGTTAGGCCTTATAATTAACTTCGGAAAGAGCAGGCTAATTGGTATAAACATACCTGAGTCAACAGTGGAAGAAATGGTAGCCTTCCTAAAATGCACAACTTGTTTTACTCCTTTCTCATACCTAGGATTTCCCATTGGATCAGACAGAAATAGACCGCCAACCTGGAAACATGTGATAGATAGATTCAATAAAACACTTAACTCTTGGGACAAACTTCACAAACTCATGAGCATGCAAGGAAAGAAATCCTACTCAATGGAAACAAGGGAAACTTCTTTGTCTTCCTTTGGGGAATCAAAGTATCTTCTATTCGGTGCAAACTGGTGATCATGACTATGTGCAGAAGCTACCTAAAAGTTTGTCTCTGGCTCAACTGTGTCAATTATATCTTTTGAGATAAAAGATGAGAGTTCTAACTATGTAATAGTCTATTTCTTGGCTCTATCAACCTCTTTGATGTACAATGTATAATACCTATTATTGATGTCTACCACCACTATTGAGGAGATATTATGACCAACAGGGAGATCAAATAACATTTGTGACCCTTCCAAATGAGATCTAAAAAAAATCTAAAACAAAGATGATCATAAACAAAGTGCTACTAACTAAATTATAGAGTGTTACAAGAGATGATGGGATGAGAACATCTAGGGACCTCAACTTCACCACTTGATTTCCTCACAAGAGTTCATAGATGGTTTACCATGTTTTTACTCTAACTTAGTGCCAATCTGATTCGCCTATTTTGGGCATAGATCTCGATCAAGAATAAACTTCCTTATTTGATTCACTAATGTGCACCTATCGAATGTAACATTTAACTAAACCAAAAACCTTACTCTTAGGCAATCCACACTTGGTAGCATCAATCCTATAGTCATTCTCATGCTATAGTAATTGTTGTGGGTGTTTCCATGCCTAACGTAGCAGGTGCCTCTTGACCTCCCACTATGCTTAATGCACCTATCAATTTTGGCCAAACAAGGGCAGATGGGAAATGAAATACAATAAAACTAAGCGCATCATTAGTGATAAAACTAGCTAAACAATTATGATCTCCCTAGTTCGCCAAGGGATACATTGTGCCCTAGACAAGAGGTTTAGCCTATGCTTAAAGCAAAGGCCGCACTAAGAAACAAACAACAAGGGTTCATCATAGCCACACAAAGATGTTAAAATAAATTCCTTCAGCTTATCTTCACGAGCATAGCCCCAAAACTCTTATTTTTCTGGGTGTCCATAACTCCTCCCAACCTCTGAATGTTGAATGTTCTTGTGCCTTTATGTCACGTTGAGTAACTTTCATTGAAAGCTTGAAGCCAAAATGCGGGAAAATTTGTCCACCTCCAAAGTTTAGCGTACGTTATATGTGTTTAGGCACCACCATGCAAAATCATTTAAAGCAACCTGGGCCATGACTTAAATTTCTGTTGCAAGACTTCTAGCTTCAGGGCCTTTAGTTCTTCATTTTTCTCAATATGCATCAAATGAGCAATTCATATCAAAGCATGAGAAATTGATATATAAAGTACGTACCGCAGTCCGAATTAAGTCAGATTAGACCAAATTAATCTACATTAAATAGGTATAAAATTGACTCATCAATAGGAAAATGAAGGAGAATAGTACAAATCTTATATTTTTACGATCTAGCCTCAACAATGATAAAATTAAGTCATGTGGACCTCAACATAAAACAAAGTATACATGGCTGCCACGGTTCACTTTATGGATAATAGGTGAAACTCTACAGAACTGAACTCAGTTATTGGTCTCTTAATTAGATTTTTTTACCTCAATGTTACAAACTTTTGTAAATATGTTTTATGAAAGTTTAAAAGTTATTGGTTTGTGTGCCTTTTCACACAAATCGTATGTGGGCACCAAAAACACAAAAAAATAAGAAAAAAACAAAAGTAAAACAAACACTAACAATACACAGATTACTCAAGAAACAAAAAAAGTTTAGCTACAAAGGCTTTGGTTAGTTGATGCAAAATCAACTTGTCAAAATCCCCCTAACCTAAGCTTTGCTCCTCAAGCAAAGACAAGACTCAAGGGAAATTAAACACAACAAAAAACAAGATCATCCTAAGCTAGCAAGCAACAAATATCAATACTTTTTTATAAGTGGGTTTTGTACCAACTTATAACTCACTTTTATGCTTAGATCTCGCAAATCCTCAAAAGATAAAAGTGCATTTCATACGTCTTTTCTTGTGTTTTGCATGATTTCAATGAATTGGTCACACCAAGACAAAAATAGAGGATAAATGACAATGATCGCAAGGTCATAGCCCCAAATCCTATAGGTCGCAACTCTAGACGGAATGCCACCTCATATTTTTGTGGGAAAGAGACAAATCCTACGTGCACATGAAATAATGGATGGACGAGTCTATCCATACTTAGGAGAAAATATCTACCCGATAGTTTCTCTTGTGAGACAACTATTTGTCACTACAAAAGCAAAAGGAAGGAGCTCTTGTGTGTCCACTATTCAACCAATAGGGTTTCTTATACTATGAATTCCAAACTTATTTGTCTTTGTGTAGCTCATGTATTGAGCATGAACTAAATCCATATTCTAGGTCACGATGTATCCCTTTGTATATTTTTGTAGTTTTTTTTTTTGAAAGGCCAAAATTTATTAAATAAACAAAGTATTTACAAAGAGGATCCTAATACAAAAGAGCACAGACCGCTATTGCATCTACAACCAACCAGGTACACATGAAAATACATCAGTGATCTCTATACTCAACTGCTAACCAAGTAACTCATTTTCTATTATTTTATTGCTTGTCAAGAGTCATCACTGTCAACTTATCATCCTCTGATGGTACACAGCTCACCAAAGACATTAGACTACGGGTAGCAGGTGTCTTTACTGTCAACATATCAATCCATCAGTCGTATCTATTATTTCATTGATTACTAAGGATTTCAACTATCAACTTATTGTCCTATGGACGGTATACAACTCTCCTATTGCTTTTAGAAAATTACTTATGGTTGGTACGCAACTCTGCCTATGTACCTTGAAGATTCAGAGGTTGAGAGTGATATACTACTAGTCTGGCCATTTGGTTGTGTTGTTCATTTGAAATGTCCCAGTATCTCCCTCTTTCATAGATTTTGAAGATTCATTTTTCCTCTAGAGGACCGTGTAAAGGACATGTGCGCTCCTGTTTTCTCTTCTTTAAACCTACCTGCACCAAAATAGAGGTAAACTGGTAAGAAGCGTATCAGACAATGTTAGTCTTTACAGATGACATGTTATATTTTCGATAGAATCTGCTTCATAAGCTTGAGAATTTGAGTAGTCCCCTGCCAAAGCTTTATTTCCTACAAGGAAACTGTTTTGAAATTTATCCACCAGACTCAGATTAGAAAATTCATGTGTTTGATCCTTACAACATGCATCAACACATAGTAAATCATTGACAAAAGTAATAGTTCCATACTTTCATACAACAAATCTCAAACAGGTTTTTGGGCTCATGATCCAATAAGATAGAGTATAGGAAAACAAGTGTTCCTTTTTTTTTTGCTTTAACCCACTGCCATGTTAAGTGTTGTATAATGAGTAAAATCTGTATATTATGAACCTACTTAGCATGAAAGTGTTTTTTATTTCGTGTTTTCCAAATCTGCCAACATGTGGAAAGCCATATGGATTTACATGTACACAAATTAACTTCCCTTGTTCTGAGGCGACAAAAATCAAGGAATGATAGGCCTTGCCTTTGGTTCTTTAACGTTGGTTGTGCATTCCTTAGCCATTTATGAATTATGGTCCAAATCTGCACAACAATATCACGGTTAAAAAATAGTTGACTTATGGTTTCAATTTCAGTACCTGACTGGCATAGGGTGCAAGGGATTGGTTGTGTCTCTTGAATAATATTCCTATGTTGTAGTTCCTCTTTAACTGGTATTGCCTTCTGGATCATCTTCTATCCAAACATCATTATTTTTGTTGGAGTGATTTTGTTCCAGACTAGCTGCAGCAAGCTTGATTCCTCAGGAGAAAACTGTGGTTGTTGTGAGTGAAGAATCCTTGAGTATGTATAAGAGACTGTATAATTTCCGTGCTGCTCACCCAAGAAGATATACTTATCATTCATTTTCTCTATGGGAGATAAACCTTGCAGACTAGAGTAGAGGTTTAACAAGTCTCCCTACACAAAATCCCATAGTGTTCCGTGCCATGTCAAGCACCATCTCCATTCATTGACATCCCAATAGCCCAAGTCCATTATCTTGGCTTCTGGATTCCTTGTAATCCTGTAAAGTCTTTTACCGTGCATTGTTCCTCTGATATGAAAGATAGAGGAGAATAAATGTGCATGCATCAGTCCAGAATTTAATGTTGAGTTAGTTTCTTAGGCTGAGCTTGACATTATGATTAAGTTGCAGGCAATTTGATTTCTCTTGCAGTTTTTTCCACCATGAGGATGCATTGGCTCTACTTCCTTGTCAGTTCCAGTTCCCAGATGGTTGATGCATCTCTCTCAATCCACCTAAAACTAGATTTCCTCTTTGTCCATATTTAGAGTGTAGGATGTCTTTTACCGTGCTTTCTTCCTCTGATATGATTCTACTGCACCATTTCCCTAACATAGCAACATTGAAAGTTTGAAGATTCCTAATGCCCAGGCCTCCCTTGTCAGTTGGAGTTAACATTTTGCTCTAAGCAATCCGGTAGATCTTCCTTTTTTAATGGCTGCTTCCCAAAAAATAGGACCTCATGATAGAGTTTAATTTATTCGGAACTAAAGTTGGTGCTTTGAAGTATCCCAGATAGTTGTGGGAGAGCAGCAAGGAGAGAGTTCAGAATTGTAAGTTCTCCTCCCTCCGATATCAAATTGTTCTGCCATTGATTTAGAGTTCTTCTATACTTGTCAATGATTGGTGTCCAAGTAGATTTTTTCTTTAGCTGAAGGAGGGCTTGACTGCAGAAGAATAAAAGACATGTCAACAGCATTTGGAATGAAACTTTGGTGGGCTGTCAGACAAAAGGAAAGTCTCTAGGCACAATTCAAGGATAGAAAGTATTGTAGGGTCAAAGATCCAGCCATAGCCATAGCCAAAGTGACGCACTCTCACTGCTGGAATATACTCATAGAGGTCCAAGACATCATGTTAACTAACACCGTATGGTTCCTTGGCACAGGGGAATGCAATTTTTGGTGGGATACATGGCTTAAAGGAAGATCCATGGGAGCAATAATATTACCCACGGATCCAAGGTTGAAGGTGAAGGACTTTATAATGAACCAACAATGGGATATACTAAAGTTACAAGGAATATTTGATGCCCACACTGCTCCGAAAAATCAGTGACACTCCAATAGATGAAACTAAGGATATAAGCATATGGACGCCTACACATAATGGTTTATTCTCAGTCAAGTACACATGTGAACTAATTCGGTTAAGAGCTTCTCCCAGTGTGGATTTCTCTTGGATGTGGCACAGGCATTTTCCACTAAAGCTCAGTATTCACATGTGGAGAATCTTCCACTGGATTGTTTAAGTTGATGAATCGGTTAGACTTAGAGGTATTCCTATTACATCACGCTGCTCATGTGTTCTATCCTCTGGTTCTGTTGAAACTGTCAACCATCTACACTCGGAGGGAGAGTTGGCTTCTATGGTATGGCAGTATTTTGATAGTATACTCAACATTCATCCAAGCTCCACATACTTAAGAGATAGATTGGGGACATGGCTATCTCCTCGCCCAAATGGTGTCATCCGTTTTATCAGAAGACTCATTCCTATCATAATCTGCTGAGAAGTGTGGAAATTTAGATGCAAAGTATGGTTTGAGACCCTCTATCTGCCATTTGGTTTGGTTATCCACTGTTCTACACAACTCCTTTAACATATCTTGTTCAGCAACACATTCCCCATGCCTTCACAACCTGCATTTCAACAGATCATGAGGGTACTACATATCAACCTCTCGTTGGCCAAAACTCCACATAAAATTATAGTGAGGTGGATCCCTCCCAACGCACCTTTCACTAAACTCAATACTGATGGAAGCGTTTCAACTCTAACTGCTGGAGGAGGTGGAATAATACGCAATTATCAAGGTACAATGCTTATGGGCTTTGCTAATAAGTACAAAATTGTTCAAAGTTGAAGCCAATGCTTTGTTGTTTGGTATGAAACTGTGTCACTCCCATGGTTTTTTGCTACTGGAAGTGGAGATCAATTAAGCTATTCTATTGGATTCAATAACCAACAACAAACTCTCTCCATGGCGGATCAGAGCACAACTTAGACACATCAAACAGGTTTTGCACACCATCCACAATTTCTCAATCAAGCATTGCTACATAGAAGCTAACACTGTGGTTGATTCTTTGGCCAAGCGGGGTGCAGTGAATCAAGATTGTTTGTTCTCAACATATGAAAGCCTACCTCCAACAACAGCTGCTATTATGCAAGGAGATCTTACCGCCACTCATATTAGAACAAAGAGACCTCCCACATAGAAGATTCACCAGCAGGCAAATTCATGGAGTTAAAGTTCTATCCACATTTTGGTATTGATAAGTTTTATCATAGTTACTACTTTGTAAAAGGGGGCACATACTGCCATACTCTTAGCTCTTCTTGGATTTACCTTACCCGAGGTTTGCCAAATAAAGGTTTTAAGGAGGTGGGGATGTGCCTTCCTTGATTATATCACTTGGAAGCGCCAGGAGTTGGCCTATAAATATGTGCTTTTACACTTTTACGAATAAAATCTAAAAATTTGAGAAAAAAAGTAGATTTTTTCTTTGGATTGGCACCTAATGGCAGACCAAGTAGGTGAAGGGATAGTTCCTTTTTTGCAACCCAAAAAAGTTGTCATTTGTTTTAAGGTTCTTTGATCTATATTGGTGCCAAAGAGGCTGCTCTTGCTGAAATTTATACGAACAAGTTAGCATGTTCTTAGCCAATTCCTTTTGAAGGAAATAGTTGATCTCATCAACTATAGTGTAGTGATACTTAAGCTAGAAACATGGATGCTTGTAGTTGACAAGTACATCGGATTGACCCGCATAGAGATCACCATATTGTCAA
>JAOWBN010221533.1:0-13183 GCA_028565015.1 Pinguicula moranensis | reverse complement strand
AAATTTTTTTGTTTTTTGTTTTAATTTTTTTTCTGGGGGGCCATGGCCCCCTGGCCCCCCTAACTCCGCCCTTGCCACTGGGCCCTCCGACTAATCCAGAGGTGTCGAAGTCAGATATGTCACCAGTCAGATTCGAACCCCAAACCTCACTAGGCAAGCCCTGTGTGTCTAGAGCCGTGGCCGCTGGGACACGGGCGCTTCGACTCATTATTAACCTGTGCTATAAATTTCCACGGCCTGCGAATGTAACTAACTTGATTGAAAAATTAGTCAGTCAGTCAATTTAACAAGTTTTACTCAATTTATCCGATTTCAATCACCTTCTCAGTCCGATTTGCAAAAAAAATTCATAACCCTCTTTATAATGTTTTCCCCTCCCCCATCAATCAGTTTAACAAGTTTTATTCAATTTATCAGATTTCAATCACATTATCAATCCCATTTGCAAAAAAAAATCTTAACCATCTTTATAATTTTTCTTCTCCCACAAAATTCTGGATCCACCGTTAGTTTTTTTAATGGATTTGATTTTTCTTTTGACTTCAAATTTGATATTTTTTATGTGTAGCTTCTCATGCTTTTTCGAATGAAATGAAATCTGAGTAGATTAGGGAGTAAACGTGGTCTAAACTTTAAATTTCCCAAAAATAAATATGTATTGTTTATTGAATATCTAGGCTAGGTTGAGGGGTTTATTAATTGTTTTCTTTACTCGTCCAGCTCATAACTCATAAGTTGAGAGTAGGTTAGCCTGAGAGTGGAGGGGAAGTGGAATTTTACTCTACTCTACATGACGACTCTGTTTTGATTGGTGGATCTCATCCATCCACTTGTCCATGCGCTGCGTCTGAAGTCATGGTAACACAGTTTCCTTCATAAGCTGGCTTGTCGGTTGGTAACGCAAAGCAAGACAGATCCAATCCAAGAAAGCAATGTATTGAAATTATAATACTTCAGTTCAATCAACTTTTATGAAAATAGAAAAATCAAATACAGAAAAGTATATTAAAAACAACAAAAGAGTAAAGGAATAATAAAAAAAACACCAAAAACAAACAAACAGTACTTGTCCAAAATGGCTCAATGTTGAATTTTTTTTTTGGGTAAGTGGCTCAATGTTGAGTTACTTGACAGAATATCCTACACGGATTGTTGAAATGAATATAAAATTAATTTATAAGAGAATGTGAGCTTACAATCAATTACTTTGTTACTAAGATTTTTGTGAGAATATTCTATATTTAATTGTAAGTTACCCCATATGTGCACTCGTACCCAGGGCCCGAGCCCGTTTATTATTAGGCCGAGTCTACTAAATTTGCATTCCTATGAGCGATTATTAAGTATCTTATATGGATTGAAGTGGACGGATTATGCGATACTGTCTCGATCCTTCTTGAAGCAAATACATGGTTCTGGAACCCGAGAGGGAAAGCTCTAGGAAAGGGTGACCAAACATACTTCTGGACTGATAATTGGATAGATGAGGTTAGTTTGAGAACCAAATTTGAGAGATTGTTTTTGCTGACTCAGGATAAGGATATTCTAGTTATGGTACTTGAATTGGAGAAAAGATTAAGAGGTTGGGAACTAGATGACTTTGCGCTGATCATCAACTTACTTGCCTCTGTGACCCTTGATCCATCCAACTCAGGCTGATAAATGGAGATGGTTAACATTGGGTACTAGGAGTGGCTATCAGTTAGCAATATAAAACCATGCGCATGTGACTGCAACCTAACTGCTTTGAAATTGGATGCATTTGGATAGAGACTACTATTGGATAAAATTCCTACGTGAATGAACCTCATGTACAGAGGTATTAACCTAGCCCCAGATCAGTTGTTGTGTGTTAATAGGTTGGAACAGATGGTGCATAAAAACTGGCTCAAAGAAGGGGATAGAAACTCAAAAGTATTTCATGCTATGCTAAGGAAAGGGTCATCACTGAGATGAGGCTGGAGAATGGTGAGACAGTCACAGGTGCCAAAGTAATACATGAAGCAACGGCTGATTTTTTTGAAGAACATATGAATGCTGCTGCAATAAGTGAACAACCTGCCTTACAAGGATTATCTGAGTAGAACCTAAACAGTGCAGATAATACTCTTTTGTGCGCTGTACCATCAGAGGAGGAGGTAAAGACAGCACTATGGTCCATTCCCAATAACAGTGCACCTGGACCAGATGGGTTCGGATCTCATTTCTTTTAACATGGCAAATAATTGGCAAAGATTTGGTAGGAGCAGTGATTGTTGCAGGTGCATCTATACCCACTATGTTCACTTCCAACTTGATCACGTTGATTACTAAAGTTGGAAAACTTGATAGCTTCAACAAATTCAGACCAATATGCCTTTGCACGGTGGTCTATAAAGTTGTGGCAAAGGTGATAGCCAAAAGGCTGAGTTTTCACATGCCTAAACTGATACAGGAAGAGCAGAGTGCTTTTGTACCTCAGCGCAACATCTTCGTAATATAGTCATGGCTCAAGAAATGGCTCACTCCATTCACAGAAAGAACAATGGAGGGAACATTATGATAAAGATTGATATGGAGAAAGAATATGACAAGATAAGTTGGGGATTTTGGAATTGGTCCTAAGAGAGAAGGGGTTTGCTCCAAACTTGATTGAGATGATAATGAAATGTGTCAAAGGACAGTGGTACTCGGTGTCACTGAATGGGACATCCCTCGGTTTTTTTACATCCAACCATGGTTTGAGACAAGGGGACCCTTTGTCCCCTTATCTCTTTATATTAGTCCAAGATGTACTGTCTTGCTTAATAAATAGACATATGAAGGCTGGAAAAATCAGAAGCTATGCATAGTCGAGGGGAGCGTTGGTTATCTCGCACCTATAAAAAAAAATGGTTATCTCGCACTTGATGTATGCAGATGACTTGCTGCTCTTCTCAAGTGGGGACATCAAAACAGTTAGAGAAAATAAAAATATGTTGGAGTTGTATTGCTCATGGTCGGGGTAGAGAGTGTGTGAAAGGAAAACTGAAATTTTCTTCTCCAAAAATATCAGCCAGGACAGAAGAATTTTAATATAAAGGGCTACAGGCTATATATAAGGGGCTTTGCCTAGAATTTATCTAAGGGTTCCTATAAATTCAGGGAGGTTAACTAGACATATGGTGGAGCCACTACTTTGCAAGATTAAGAAAAAGTTGTCAGGATGGAAAGGAAAAAGATTGTCACACGGTGGAAGATTGATTTTGATCAAATATGTAATGAACAGCTTACATGTTCATCTTATGCCAGTGTTGAAGATGCCTAAAGGAATCCTGAAAGATATAAGAAAGAGTCTGGCATTTTTTTTGTGGGGGCATGTAGATGGGAAACGAAAATTGCACTGGAGAAGCTGGAAGCGGGTGTGCAGACCAGTTGGAGAAGGATGATTGGGAGAAAGAGATCTAGCAGACGTCCAAAAAGCAATGGTAATTAAACTTTGTTTCAAACTAATTTAAGAAGATAGCTTATGGACTCGCTTCCTGAAAGCAAAGTATAATTATCAGAAGCATATTTTGGAAAGAACATCAAGGATGCAAGATTCTAGGTTCTGGAGATATACCATGATGATGAGGAATGAGGTGGTTCAGCACACCAAAATTGTACTCAGACAAGGAAACTCTTCCTTTTGGTTCGACAAGTGACTAGGGGATGGACCATTGGCTGCTAGAGTGCAAGATGTGGTGAGGAAGAAGGCACAAATCAAAGGCTTCACACAGGGAGAGAACTGGGATGAGCAGGGTTTAGCACTCATGGTGGGGACCAGAATCACTGAAGTGCTAAAGCTACTGAAACCCCCAAGGCAGATGGAAGAAAAGGAAAGGTTCGTTTGGTCACCGAAACCAGATGGTCAGTTTACACTCAAGTCGGCTTGGAAGATTGTAAGAAACAAAAGTGAACATTGTGAGACAGAAAAATCCTTTTGGGCTAAGGGACTACCAACTAAAATGTCACTGTTATGTTGGAAAACATGGTAGAAATGCCTTCCTACAGATGAGTGTTTGGTGAAAAAAGGGGTAGCTTTGGTCTCAGCTTGCCATTGCTGCCCAGAGAGAAAGCAGGAAATGATATAGCACAAGATCTTTGGGACAAAGCGGCAAGGGGTGATGGGGGTGGAGTTCCAGCAACCGAATACTTGGAGAGGGAGGATCTCACAGTGGCTGGTATTAACACAAAGAGCAAGTTTAATAGGTTTTCTCTTTGCTATATTCCATGTTGTGCTAACTTGGGTCCTTTGGCTCTGCAGGTGCAGGGCTAGATTCGAAGACAAGCACCAAACTAAAGAGCAAGTCTAGAGGGAGGTTAGAGGTGCCATTAGAGAGCTCATAGAGACCAGCGCCATCAAGCTGAAGCAACAGATCTAGGATAAGGAAATCTTGGCAAGGATGAACATCAAACCAAACTGGAAAAATAGAAGAAAGGCTAAAGTGATTTACTGGACTAAACACCCTGCAGATTGGGTAAAACTGAACATAGATGGCAGTTCCTTGGGTAACCCTGGCTCTTATGGTGGGGGTGGCATAATAAGGGATCAAACAGGGGAATGTATGGCAGCCTTCGCTGTCCCATTTGTACATGGAACAAACAATGCTGCAGAACTCCAAGCTGCTACGGCGGGACTACGCTTATGCAAAGAGAAAGGGTGGTTTGACATCATACTAGGGACTGACTCAAAAATTTTGGTGGATTGGATCCACAAAAATCAGTGCCCCTTGTGGTACTTGTGGAATTTCTGGGAAGATTTCAAGGAAGCACAGGAAGGACTCACAATTGTAGCCGCATCACCAATACAGAGAGAGCAACTCTATAGCGGATTTGCTGGCAAAAATAGGGGCATAGGGGATGACTTAGAGGGGATGACTATCATCTCAACTTCCTAGATTAGCTAGCGGAATTTTAAGAGTGGAGAAATGGGGTTGCCTAATATTTGGCTGTAATGGTTAGGCAAGTCTAATTTCAGTTTAATGAAAGAAGACTCGGACCATTTATTCTTCATTTGTTGTAACGCTTATGGATTATTGTCACATATATATAGTTTTTTTTTTGGAATTTGGATATATGTACATTGGAGCAGGAGACGCAAAGATCCACTTTACTATGCATATGGAACTATTTCTTGGCAAGAAACCAAAACAAGTCTGGGAAGCCATGTGGCTAAACACAATATGGCAGATATGGCTTAGAAGGAATGCAAAGTTCAGATAACAACAGGATTTCAACATTCACGCGGTGGAGCTGGTAAAAGTTCAAGATTGGCTGGGTCAAATGCCATGACGCAATACAAGTAGGAATTGATTTTTCCTCAGTCTAGTGAACCAATGCTAGCAATGAGTATGCATAATTGAGCTGTTATTGGTTCATTTGTAAATAAATATTATTTGCTTTGGTTCAATACAAAAGTTGTAATTACCAAAAAAACATAAAAAATAAAATTATGAGGCAAGGATGAGTGAAACTGATAATAGCTTGACTCGGGGAGGGCATCATTGGCTCATCGCCTCCTTAGACCTTAAGTTCTCAAAAATATTTTGGCTTATATATAATTTTGCGAAAATAAATTAATAATGTTTTAAACAAGAATATTTGTGTGTTCCCAAAAACTTGATCTCCTCTAAAGAAAAGTTTGTTTTGTCCCTCCAAGGATGGACGAAGCGAGTGACAACTCTTGTAATTCGATACTTATTTTAGGACTGTATAAATTTTGTTTATCATTTTAATTGAATGTCATATGGGTAGTATTGGAGTGGTTGAATACTTTCTTTTTTCATTATTTAAGTAAATAAAACATTTTTTTAATCACTGGTTGTGAGACCATAAAAAACAAATTCATCTCCCCTACAAAAGAATTCTACCTCCCCTCTTGCTTCCCCCTAAGTTACTATCTAGGCTCTCTCTGGCTTGGTTTTATCTGTTTGCTACTATTGATTCATTATGATATTTTTCCATGAACGTGAAACTATTGTTAAGGATGAATAAAAAAATTGTATGAAGTGATAATAAAATAACACAGTTTTGGCGTGATTTGACTTTTAAAGTCTACCATCACTAAGAATAAGCATGAATACCAATTACAAAAAGATAACCCCAATAGGTTATCCCAGCGGTTGAAACCCCTGATATCATCTTGGCTTGTCAAGAGATGCAGGGTTCGATTTTCGCTGAAAAAAGCATGTTAGGGCCACGACCGTGGGTCCCATGGGCCCGAGATTGGCCCGATACGTGCTGGAGGGTCGCCTGGTACGGGTTCCTGTGAATTAGTCGGTTATTCCGACAGTCGGATACAACATGTTACCAGCAAAACTGTAGATAAGCATGAATGCCCAACAATAATGTGGGCTAGAAAAAAGTTCGATAAAACCCCCTTAATAGCCGGGTCCATCTCCAAATGAAGAGACTCATCTAGAGGAGGAAAATTCTTTAAGTGCCTAGGCCACCTCGAAGACTAGCTGCACCTCATAGGTCCTTCCCCTACGGAGCGACATCGCACAAGCAACGGGTTTCCATCAAAGTGGGCATATACATCTCCCGACAAGAGGATATGACAAGCACCGCTTGACATGATCCTCCTCGAGTTGACTACAAAAAAGATAACAAGTAATCGTCACCACCACAAGTGGGCTATATGGTTAACTGTCATAACTATAAAAAAAAATATCGATGTGCCTTATATAAACTATAAATGGGCCACTTGACTAATAAGAAAGATAAGCAATTCCTGGGACACAAAGTTGATGATACTTTGAAGTTATTTCTTTGTGTATCTCTTCCCTTCAAGAATTGTATGGTGTGAATCAAAGAATCAGCGAACCAAACATGCCCACCCTTTGCATATTTTTCTGGGTTTTTATCATTGGTCACTGGGAAGGTTTATTGAACACATAGAGAGCTCTTCATACTACAAACTTAAGATGATAAAAATACCCCACCGGAGGACACGTCTACCACCCATCCAAAGGGCGAGAAATAGTGAGAAAACCCAATAGAAGGCTTTTCCTTGAAGACGGGCAATCCAAAGGAAAAGAAAGACATTCCAAAGCTACTCCAGCACAAGAAACATCTCAAATAACCATAACACCGCCGCACCAAAGGAAACTTGCGTAAAGACACAAGAGATAACAAAACTGGGCAAATGACACATTAGCCTGACTCTTGGGAAACAACCAATCCCAACCCCAGGGTGTGGAAGCTTAGTTATGAAACTCTGAGCCCTTCTCACCTTACTAGTAAATGCAACAAAAAGGAAAATCTGTGGTCAACTACGAAATTCGCTTTGAGGCTGCATGTAGTACCTTCCTAGAGCTTAGCATATGCAGAAGAACCTCAAAGAAGCAAAAGTTGCACGACCACACCTACGTATGTCTAATGGTGTTGGCAGTAGCGAGTGACCGCTACCCGCTATCGCCACTATTATGGTAACGGATTGGGTGACGAACTCCGTTATTGCCATTCTTTACCCCATTATCGCTACTTCCATGGTAGTAGTGGTGACAGTAGCAGAGTCACTGCTACACAAATATCTTTTAAAAAATTATTTTGATTAATTTTGGCCGAAAAGAAAAGGAAAAAAAATAGTGTTGTTGGAATAAAGAAACTCTCTTACCTAAGTAGGTCATTTGAACTTGCTCATTGTTCTCGTTGTAGGATTGATTGACTGCAGAGGGATGGGATCCCACTTCTTAAGTTGGACAGGGTTCTTAGACCCGGAGGCTATTTTACATATTCATCACCAAAAGTTTATGCTCATCGTTGCCATTTGGCCTTTTTTTTCTAATTAAAATAATTTAATTACCAAAAAAAATCCATTACCAAAATAGGCAACGACTAAAATTATGGTTGACAATTATGACAGTCAACGACTAAAATTAATCCATTACAAAAATTATAACTAATTTAGTCCCCTAATTATTGTTGACTAATTACGACTAATGAAATCAATAATTATTAAATCTTTGGTAATGCAATTTAATTCCTAGTCTATTTAATAATTAAATAAATTAGAAAAATTATAATTAGATTTTAATTAAAATTTACTTAATTTATATAATCATAATTTACCTAGATTAGGAGTTCGTTTACAAAAATTATTTAACTGATTACCAAGAAAATTACCTAATTAGTTAGCATGAAATTAATTGACCCAATTTATTTCGTAATCTATCTAATTATAATTTAACTAAATTATGTCAATTGATTAGAGAAGAAAAGAAAAAAAAAGGAAAAAATAAGAAACAAATTTAAAAACCTAACGGTGGTGATAGAAATAGCCGCCACCACTGCCACCGGACACCGGCAGTGGCTGTGGCCGTTAGACACCTCTAACCACACCTCGGAACAGGGCCTTGGTCCAAATCGGTCTAAACCTCGATCCCTCCTTAGACAAGGGAATCTTGACCTACCTACAAGAAAACGAGGATGTTTTACCTGAGGATTCAATCCTTTCTAGGGTGTTAGCCCCGAATTGGCAAAGTATCGATTGAATGTCAATCCTAATGCAAAGCCCATGCAACAGAAAAGG
This sequence comes from Pinguicula moranensis, assembly GCA_028565015.1. Lineage (NCBI taxonomy): Eukaryota > Viridiplantae > Streptophyta > Magnoliopsida > Lamiales > Lentibulariaceae > Pinguicula > Pinguicula moranensis. Next base: position 4,650 of record JAOWBN010221533.1, on the reverse strand, counting down.
CAGAAGTTTTCAGGCGTACGCCATCTTTCTTAAAAACCTTGTTCTACTTACAAGAGTACAACATGCTGGTGAAAAGCCTCGAGCCAGGAAAGCATCATGAACATCTTAAGCTTGTTGTTCTATTATTCGTAAAACCGGTTTAAATTTTAAATTCGTCAAAGTGTTCGGAGTGGAGGGACGAAAGTTTCTCGGGTATCTAGTATTTGAAAAGGGAATTGAGGCTAACCACAACAAAGTCCAAACCCTTATCGATATGCAACCACCTCAAAACATCAAGGAAGTTCAGCAACTCATGGGTCGCATAACTGTCTGAATAGGTTCATCTCGAAATCAGTAGTCAAAGCCTTGCCCTTTTTCAAACTCCTAAAGAAGAGAGAAGCTTTTGATTGGGATTCAAATTTCAAAAGATTTTTGAGCAATTGAAAGACTACTTTCGGGAAACGTTGGTTCTCGTGGCCTCGAGGGACTATAAGGAACTCCACTACCTCGCGGTCCCAAAGGTTTTGGAAGAAGGAAAGACCTGGAGACCAATTTAGAAATATCGAGAAATGGGCACTAGCCCTCATATCCGCCTCCCAAAAGTTGTACTACTATTTTCAAGCGTGCGCCATCTTGGTCCTCACCAGCTGACCCTTTAAACAAATCATGATGAAGCCGTAGAGTATGTAAAAAAGTGCCCTTAATGCCAAGCCTTTGGAAACTTAGGATATCAGTTTGCCACCTGGATGAAAAGTCTTCCCATTGCTTGCCCTTCTGACCAGTGGGCAATCAACCTCGTTGGGTCGTTGCCCCAAATGAGTGGCCAAAGAAATTCATAGTGGTGGCCATCAAAATTTTCAAATATGGGTAAAGGTTGAGGACCTAGCCCAAAACTCGAATACCAAAATCATAAAATTTCTCTGGAAGAACACAGTTTGTCTCTTCGGGGGTCCCCTTACCTTGGTATCTGAAAATGGCACGCAGTTCCAAATGAAGCAAATCTAGGATTGGTGCAAGGATTTGGATATAAAGTAGAATTTCACCTCGGTGTACAATCCTCAAGACAACGGGGAGACCAAAGTCACCAATATGACCATTGTGGATCAGCTAAGGAAAACCTTCAAGGACACCAAGGTAGGATGTGCCGACGCGCTGCCATGGTAATATTTAGTTATTGCACTACCTAGGGAACAACCACGAGGCAAATCGCTTTGCCCTAGTTTACGAGTCCGAAGCATTGGTCGTGGTTGAGTCGAACGTCAATACATTACGAATATAGGGTTATGAAAGTAAGGAAAACCAGGAAGCTCGATCTTTGGACCTCGAATTGCTCAAGGAGAAAAGAGCACAAGTAGAGGCCAATATCCGGAAGTACCAAGACGCTACTAAGCGTGCTTACGATAAAAATCTAAAGCCCCGAACTTCCAAAGAAGGAGATGTAGTACAGTGAAAATGTGAAGCACATGGGAAGGCTTGGCCCTAATTGTGAAGGGCCCTACAAGATAAATGAGGCATGGAAGAATGGATCTTGCCTTTTGGAAACATTTGAGGGAAGTGTCTTTGGAGTACTTGAAACATAAACAAACTGAAAAAATTCTATCGTTGAAGGAGGGCCGATCGTGACATTTCCCTTAACTTTTATCCTTCACTATGTCTCCTTTATATACATTCTACTTTTTGCAAATGTTTTTGAGGAGGAAAAATAATGCTAAAGAGCAACCTCGTTCGAGGCACCTCATGAGACAAAAACCTTGGAAGATGATGTTGTACCAACACGCATTACCCAAGTCAAGGTGGCTTGAAGGCTAGACAAGGTGAGTCGTAGGGATCCCCACCCATGAAAAGAAAAAAAAGAAAGAAAAGAAAAAATTTGGCACCAAGAGCTATCATACTCCCTGTGTAGGGTATGCAACACCCAAAAAGTGGAGCCTGGGTGCTCCCCATAAAAAAAGAGAAGGAAAAAACTCTGGCACCGAGAGACAACATACTTCTCCTGCAAAGCATGCAATACTTAAGGAGGGGTTGTTGATTTGAAATTAAAGCATGCTAGCGTGCTCCTCAGAAAGCAATAACCCCATTTTAGATAGCTTATGGGTTAGCAACGTTGGGGAGTCAAACACACGCTATCTGATGTGAATCAAATAATGCATCTTTGCTTAGACGATTTCATGATGGTTTTGTATGATTTACACTCATTTAGGTAGTATCACAATGTTTTTATGACATAATTTATGCTTTGGTAGTGTTCTATGTGTAGTAATTATCATTGGATGAAATTGGCAATTTTCGAGTGAGATAGGAGCAGAATTTTCAGTGATTAATGTCTAATTTCAAAAAATCATAACTTCAGATAGGAGTGTCTGATATGGACTTACAATATAGGCATGCAAAGCTTGGAAACAGCATTACAACTTCCATGAAGAAAACATTTCCAGATTTGGACACAATTGAGATTGAACTTTAGTTGGAAAAACTGTCCAATAACTATTCTATTCTGCGCAATGTAGGTTGGTGGACCATAAGTTGATATCCAAAGATCATATTGGGATGTATTATATAACAATGGAAATCCCAAACGACGCATCACAACTTTATAGAATAAGCCCGCTCGTAATTCGTCCCCAAAAGAGATGACAAATCACTTTGATGTCGGTAAAAAGAAAATATCCAGGTTCAATGAATCAGCAAATGCCATATTTCGAATTAGATCCAGATAAACATGAGTCAACTTATGATCTTATCAAATATAGCATTTTTAAGACTCACATATCCAAATACTTGAGGAAGAGGAAGATTGACATCAAAGCCTAAAATTTAGGATTTCATTATTATTTATACTTTATCTTCAAATTTTATAAAATTCTCATCTTTATCACCTAGTCTTGGAGGAATTCTATGAATAGGGGTCAATATACGTAATAGAGGGGGGAGTTGGAGTGTAGGTCGAAATTTAGGCTTCTCTCCTAGTTTTGGTTGAGTTCTTCTTGTTGGAAAGTTCATACGGTTTTGTAGTTTTTTGAGAAAAAATTCAGAATAAATTCTTTATTCACTTCTTTTGATCCAAAGATGATATCCTCTTTTAGAATTCTCATGGCGCGATCATCGATGATGCAAGGCTAAGAATTTATTTACTCCAAACGTGGAGTAGGGTAGTTGTATCACGCAGTGTTTGAATTTTATATTCTTTGCAGTTTAGATTTTATGCTACATATTCTACACTAATGTTTCAATTTTTAACTTGCAGGTTTATATGTGTCAAAACATGCTTGTTCATGCCCAAGACCGATTGTCTCTTTAGCAACGAAATTGGGAGCATACTTAGTTTAGAAACCCTTGAATCATTCTTTGAAAAAAAGAGTTCTTGGGGATGGATTATGGTGTTTATGTGCTTGGAAGGTGTATTCAATTTTATAACGCATCTTGTTAGAATTTTAGTATAACGAGGATGAATTTATATGCTATGTGTTCAGCATGCTATAGATTTATAATTCTAATTACATGTTCAGTGTGTTAGAGTGAAAAATCAACACTTTCCTATTAGCATAAAATCAAACTAGGAACTGTAATTTGATCTTGTGTGTTTTAGCCACCCAAAACATGTTAGGAGTAATATTGTTCCATTAAATTTCAATAAAACCCGTGTGCTTTTTCTTTCTTTCCGTAGTTTAATTTATTTCTATATTTAATTTAATGATTTTTTATTTTCTATTTAGTCACTATACATCACAATTTTCTTCTTGTAATTTTGTACATGTGGTTAGGGTAGTCTAATTTGCTAAGAGTCTAATTTGACTCCCTGTGGTTCGACCCTTTTATTACTATAATTGGCGCCGTTCTCTTATGGTTTATAGTGATTTTAGGATATTTTAGCTTGTTTAGTTATTATTTGCACATTGATTATATATCTTAAAATTCGCATCAGTAGCTTGTCTGAAGAAAAAATTTGAAATAAAAGATCTCGGAAAAACAAAATTGTGTTTAGGTCTTCAGATTGAGTACTTGACAGATGGAATTTCGTGCATCAATCTAATTATTTGGAAAAAGTGCTTAAAATATTTTATATGAACGAAACACATCCATTGAGTACACTAATGGTAGTAAGATCACTTGATGTGAAAAAGGATCCATTCCGCCCTAATGAAGACGGTGAAAAACTTCTTGGTCCTGAAGTACCATATCTTATTGCAATTGGAGCGCTAATGTATCTTGCTAATAATATACAACCTGATATATCATTTGCAGTAAATTTACTTGCAATATATAGTTCTTCTCCAACTAGAAAATATTATAATGGAATCAAACACGTTTTTCGATATCTTAGGAACAATGGATATGGGTTTATACTATCCCAACGTATCTAACCCATAACTAATTGGTTATGCTGATACTGGATATTTATCAGATCCGCACAAAGCTAAATCTCAAGCGGGTTATCTGCTTATGTTGGAAGTCTCCATTAATGCACAACCATATCACGCACGCCATGTTGGAACAATCAGATTAGACAAGAGCATTGATGGCGTTGAAAAGCAGCAGCATGCGAAGTATGCATGCGCGCATGTGATGCGAATTTTAAAGTATATAATTAATGCACAAATAATCACAAAACAAGCTAAAATACCCTAAAATCACTATAAACCGCAAGAGAACGGCGTCAATTATAGCAATAAA
>JAOWBN010221522.1:0-13184 GCA_028565015.1 Pinguicula moranensis | reverse complement strand
TGCCGTTTAGCTCTTCTTCGGGCTTGGAATGTCCGTTCAATTTTTGGATCCTCTTCACCAGAAGTTTTAAAGGGTTCGTGTACACCTTAAAGGAAGATTCATAAAGTTAAGAGAGTAAAATAAAACTCCAATCTAGTTAAAAACTCGTGTGGTACTGATATTGTAAATTCTAACAATCCCCAACAATGGCGCCAAAAACGTGTTGCATTTTAAAATCATGCATGTGCACAAGTCGAACAAGTAATAACGTGATGAGACGAGTGTCAAACCACAAGGATTGTAGTTAACAAGCACCCAAATTAACGAGTTTCATACAATTTGGACAAGCGAATTTGTGAGTTGCTAGATAAATTACACTTGTAAAATGACGTTGATCATAAACCAAGTTCTACCAACTAAGTTATAGAGTTCTAGGAGACATGCTGGAATGAGAATATCTAGGGACCTCAACTTCGCCACTTGACTCCCTCGGAAGATTTCATAGATGGTTTATCATGTTTTGTTTCTAACTTATTGCCTACCAGATTCGATTACTCTGGACATAAATCTCTCTCAAGAATAAACATCCTTCTTTGATTCACTAATGGGCAAAACTTCTAACTTCAGGGCCTTTTGTTCTTCATTTCCCCACAATGTGCATCAAATGAGCAGTTCCGATCATAGCACGAGAAATGAATATATAAAGTGCGTCCCTCTATTGGAATTGCGCCATATTAGACTAGAATAATCTACATTAAATTGGTATAAAATTGGCTCATCAAGTATCCTTAAACTTAAATCCTTGCTTGTCCTCAAGAAAATATGCCATGCTCAGGCATATGCACACATAGCCTATAATCGTACATGTACTAGGTTAATTCTCTTTGCTCACGGCCATCACTATCTTTGAGTCACTTTGTTTATAGGGGTTGATTGAGGTAAGTATGTGGGGATTCTCTCACTTTTCAGGTGAGGTCTCCGTCCTCAAACTAAGATTGAGAATTTATCCTAATCAATTTCTCAATTCCTCTTCATCTTCCTCGCTTTTTACCATGCCAAGGCGGTCAGCAATTGAGATAGACTTTATTTGAACTATTTACATGCTCGGAAACAAGATCATACATAATACATCAGACTTGTGAGCTATTTGTATTAAAACATTCACAATCATTCCTATACATGGTGCATCATGATTGTCTTTGTATTAATCTATTGAATGCTACAAGGATTAAATTTCTGCGGCTTTTTCCTCACAATTTTTTTTTTTTTTTCTTTTGCTTCTTCCTATTCATAACTTGTCCCATTTTTGGTTTAGGCTCAGAGGGGTTACTTTGGATTAAACAAATTGTTCGGTTTGCGTAATATATCAAAGCCTAAGTTCGGATCCCTTACAAAAAATATCTTTTGTTGTTAAATTTGTTCCCCACAATGCTTTCCTCATTTTTATCCCCTTTCCACTATGTGATTTTAAAGCTTAGTGATGACTTGGAGCATCCTAACTTCTAGGCATGTATTAATCTAATTACAAAATACAAATATAGCTAAAACAACAACAATAAACAGTTCAACGACAACAGATAGTTCAAAGTTCAAATGAAAGCAGCAAAGAACAGCAAAAAGCAATAAAAGCAATAGTTCAAACAGTTCAAACCATCCCCAAACTTGTGAGACACTACCCTAGTGGATATAGAAAAGAGTACTGAAAGGAAAGTAATACTCCCCTGTGGCAGGCAGAGCCATGCTTCATTCAGAGTCGTAGTCTGATCCCACTAGGTTGTACGTGCGCTCTCCATCATCATCATCATTACCATTGTCTTCAGCATCCCCAATTCCTGCAGCTGCATCACCAGGTGGTGCTGGTGGAGTGAACTTGAGAGGTGGTGGAAGCGGGCTGATCAAATACTGGCTAACCTTGTTTGTGGACATCATGACAATATTTGTGTAAAGTGCATAAACAAAATGGTAGGTGTGATCCATGAATGATTCCCACTGTGTTGCTGTTGGTCCAGAGTTGTCCTGCATCTTGGGTCTTGAGCTTGATTCATATGGGGCAGAGAAGGTGTTACAGTTTTATCTTTTCCTTTTGCCTTGGACACATTGGAGGGCTCGGGTTTTGCCTGAACTTTGATGGATCTACAGCCAGAATAGACCTCCAGCTTGTTAATCAGTGCTGGTCCTATATTCAGTGCTAGAGGGAGAAGTTTATCATCATCTGCCAAAGCTACACCAGTCTTCAAACACATTGCTGTGATCTTGGAGGGAAAGTGCAGTGAACTGGGTTGCTTTCCAAGGAAGCCAGACTCTCCATGATATCTTTGTAGGTGAACTTGCCCACATTGATGTGCGTCCCATTTCAATTGCATAGATAAGCAGCAGACGCTTCAACTTGATATCTCCAGTATGTGTAGTAGGCATCAACCTTGTGCAAACAAATAGATGCCACATAAGAACATTTTTGTGGCAGGCAACTTTGTTGACTCCCAATTTAATCGGCCAATGGCCTCTGGACATCTTCCAAGTCATTCTCAGTACACACAAGGATTGGGCCACCTTTGCCAGATCTGGGTATCCTCCACTAAACTTGGAAAACTCATCCTCCCCCAGGGAAATTGGGCTATAGATTGGTTTGATTTCAGTTGGGCTAAACGACACTAAGGTTCCCCGAACATAGTCCTTCCCATGGTCCATGGTTCTTAGATGTGCATAAAATTCTCGCACCAAATTTGGGGCATACTCGTAAGACCTAAGTCCAGCACCTATCCTTAACAAAATTCCTTATACTAGGCATAGATTTCAAAGAAAACCCTCTTTCTCTAATGGCATCTAGCACCTCAACATTGGAATCAAAGAACTCATTAGGATGATTGTTCCGAAATTTCTCAGGAATAGCTCCCTTATTGAGTCTAGACATTTTGGGCGATATTTTTGTCTAAATATTATGAAACACTTGAATAGACAGAATTCAGACTTAGCCGTACTTACTTTGTAACTCAAAAGATGACATCTGCTTGGTTGAAACTTGAGAAAATAACCGTTCCGAAAGGTAGGTTCTTCCAATTCTTTAGAGGGAAATGGTTGGTCTAGGATTTGTCGTGTTTGCCAATAGAGACGTGTGTACAGATACGGGACAAACTTGGGCCTTTTATATCGGGACATACAAGGAGTGATTTTTGTAGTTACTGTAGCAATTATAGCTGCTATATCCATATAAATGTCGCATCCATTACTGTAGCTTAAGTAGTTAAATTCATTTCAAACGTGGATTGTATAGTACATTGGCAGTTTAATCCAAATGGGTGTCGTGTTCCGCATCAACTACTACTCCATGTCCTTGCATTCTTGAACCGATCAGTTCACCCTACACGCAATAGCAATTCAAGTTAAAGGACGGTGACTACTGTCTGGGTTCAAAAAGTCTAAATAAATCAAAAGTCGTAAACTGACAACAATTGCAATAACTGCCATGTATGGACGTATTGTTGCCCTTCTTCAAACTTAAAGATCAACATATGGTACTAATTCAAATGAGCTCAAATAAATAGAAGGGTCAGGGATATGTCCCTGAATGGATAAAAAGGGCCATGGGTTGCCTCCAAAGAAGCGCTCTTTTAATGTCATTAGCTTGACATTCTCAACTTTAGAAATGAATAGAGGTTGTGAGCCTCTCCTGGTTTATGCCCCTCTCATCATACGGTTTCAATCTTTGCCCATTCATTTTAATTGCCTTTTTCAGGATGAGCAATCTCAATGGCTCCATATGAGAATATTTGTGTGATCTCAAATGGTCCAGACCATTTGGATTTCGGCTTTTCTGCAAATAGTTTGAGTCTAGAATTAAATAATTGTACCTTTTGTCCTGGATAAAAGTATCGTCTGGATATATGTTTATCATGCCAGGCTTTAGTTTTGTCATTATAAATCTCGGCATTCTCATAAGTATCATTCCTTAGCTCATCCAGTTCATTCATTTGTAGCAGCCTCTTGTCACATGCAGCCTTCACGCTAAAATTTAGGTTGTGCATAGCCCAATAAGCTTTGTGTTAAAGTACCACAAGGAGGTGACATGCTTTCCCATTTACTAAACGATATGGGAACATGCCAATGAGGGTCTTATAGGCAGTCATGTATGCCCAGAGTGCATCATCCAACTTCAGTACCCAATCCTTCCTGGATATATTCACTGTCTTTTCCAATATCATCTTGATTTCTCTGTTCATATCTCATCTTGACCGTTAGTTTGTGGATGGTATGCTAAGGCAGTGCAGTGGCGAACTCCAAATTTTCTCAGCAAAGCTTCAAATAGTTTGTTACATAAATGTTCCCCCCATCACTTACAATACATCGTGGTGTATCAAATATTTAAAAGATATTCTTGCGATAAACTTTAGTACCACTGCTGCATCATTATATTTGGGTGGCTATTGCTTTTACCCATTTGGAGATATAATCCACTGCAACCATGATATATTTTTGGCCAACTGAGATTGGAAATGGTCCCATAAAGTCAAATCCCCATACATCAAAGAGTTCAACCTCGAGGTTTTTTTTGAAGAGGCCTCTCACTCCTTTTGAAAATCTGGCCCATTCTTTGGCATCTATCACAGGCATTTACAAAAGATTGTGCATCTTTAAGCAAAGATGGCCAATAGAAACACTCTGAAGCACCTTTGTTGTTGTATGATTTCCTCCAAAATGTCCTCCACATTCCAAAGTATGGCAGTGAGTCAGTATGGAGTGCATCTTCTCTTCTGGAATACACCTGTCAATCACTTGATCTGAGCAATATTTGTGCAACACAAGCTCGTCCCACAGATAATACTTTACTTGAGAAAGAACCTCTTCTTATGTTGACATGATAGCCCATGAGGAATAATCTACATGTCACATAGTTAACAATGTCTGCAAACCATGGTTCTTGACTGCCCTGAAAAGTTAGGAGTCTCTCATCTATAAAATAATTATTGATTGGTAGTTTATTCACTTCAGTATTGTTCTGGTTTTCCAACCATGACAAATGATCAGCTACCACATTTTAATATCCCTTTTTGTCCTTAATCTCTACATCAAATTCATGCAGCAGCAAAATCCACCTTATCAGTCTTGGTTTGGCATCTTTCTTAACCATATGATACAAAATTCATGGCATCAAGAAGAATAAGAATCAATGCAACAACAAGAAGAAGAAAGAAGATGGACATCACTTGCTCATGCTTCAAAGATCAAGAGATATCTTGCTCTTGCTGAATCCAATAACCAAGAACACAAACTCAGGGCCATCATCACTCAGGTACTGATGATCTGAACCCAGTTGATCAAGATAGGAAGCTGCAACAAGAAGGCAGCAACTTCAGTTTGCAGAAAAACATAAAAAGAGCAGCAGAACCAAGTAGACCCTGAAACGTTTGCCATGGGCTACCATAAGTACATCAGAGCGAGTTATCATGATCCACCTGAAGAAGAATGTTCACATGTAGCTCAGGTACACATTGAAGTACTGATACATGGATTTCATCAGACCATAAGCTCAAGAAAAATGATGGAAGTAGCACACTCGATCAGCCTTCAGAGCTGTCAATTTTGTTTTGACAGTTTTGTTGTCTTGCTGGGAATCACGATTTTCTGTCTAAGTCTTCCAGTGTTCCCTTGCACGTACTTCTAGACAACCTACATAAAGAGACATACAAGCTACGTGCAAGAGAAATCAAGAGGGATATTCGGTCAAAAACAGGTAGCAAAACAATTCCCATGGCATCCTTACTTTCAAGGGATTTGTTGCCATCTTATCTTATCTATTTTGAGTAGCTTGTTGTGTATAAAATATAAGGGTGAAAAGGTTAGAAAGGGAGTAGAGTAGAGGTCGAGCTAGGAACAGAAAAACAGTGTACTTGTCCCTCAAAAATATCATAAATAAACGGTTGAAGAATTTATGCACCAAGGAGCAGATTGTTTCCATGATGCTATCTGCTGGATTCTTGATGTTGCTCTCAGCTATACTCGGCTAGATCTATCATTCTTCTGATGATCTACACGTCCTAAGACTGCCTAGACAAATTGGAGAGGTGTAAGTTCAGAAAAACAAGACAATGGTATTGAATTTCAGTTTGTAAAAATACTTGTGCATATTTCTGTTTAAGTTGTTTTAGATTGGTCATCTACATTGATAAAAACCAAACCAACGGCTAGTAGGGACTTAGAGGGATGGTTAGTTCATCTAAGACTTATCTGATAGCAGCTTCTTCAATCAAATAGGGCGGTTAGTCGATTTCATTGAAAGAGTAACTAAAATCATATGTGTAGAGGAATGAGTTTCGGTTAGGGCTCTTAAATTCACACACTTAATGATGTTTCATTTATCTTAATATGGCTCTGATTATGGATTTAATGTGTTAATTACCTGGTTAAGGAGTTAGGACTGTAAGAAGAGAAGTAGTGGTTTAAAAACCACATATTAAGTATCATTGAAAAATAGATAAGTGCATCTGTAATCCAGTTTGTTTTATGGCATGTTCTCATGGATTTAAGGTCAGCATAAGTGTGTTCCTCCCTTCATATTTTATCTAGATTTCATCCTTGATTTGTTAGTTATAGTTTCAGTATTTAATTGCAACAAAATCCCCCCATCAGTTTTGTGTTTTGACAGCAGCAAAAGCAGAACCAGAGCAGTGTAGATTACACACGCTTTCTCAGTGGATTCGACCATGATATCTCCATTTGCTACCCCTTAGCTTGTGTAGTACAACTTAGGAAACGTTTGCGGCAGTTTTTCAGCCACGACAGTGAAGAAAAACAGCCATCAAAGAGCACAAAGATGGTGAGAAGGAAGCTGAGAGGTGTGATCCATTAAGGTTACCCGATAGTCCAATCACACTCTAAAGGCCAAGAAGCTCAAGGAGGATTTAAACTTGATAATCCAATAAGCATGGGCTCGATAATACAAAGATAGACCCCACAGACCATCTATCCTAAGTGGGCCTCACGCCCATTTGACAAAGCCCGGCCAATTAACATAATACGTGTCATGGCCCAACATAAATCCCAAAGTCATGACTCAGTAATGGAAGTCGGCGCCCAACAAATTGCCAATAATCATGGTACACGTGATGGATAAGGAGACACAGTGCAAACATGACTTGTTCTTAAAGAGACAAGATCAAAGGGGATACGGGAATTACCTTATAAGACTTAATCTGATCTAACATTTTCCTTATCTCTCCTATCTAGATTAGTTTTTTTTTCTACTTTACACTTATCTAGATTAGGTTATTTTCTATTCTTGTTTAACTAATTAGAGACCTTCTTAGATTAGGAAAATCATCCATTTGCATGTATAAGGTGGATGAACTACATATTCTAGTTTTTGCTTAAGTTTTATGAGAGTTGTATTCTCTTTTGGTTTTAAAACTTCTTCGATTTATCTTTCTCTTTTTGAGTTAAGTGGCATCGATTTTACGAATTTATCATTCAATTCTTGGTTGGTACATTGGTTGGTACAATCTGTTATTCAGGGGATCTTGTGTGGCATTCTTGATCTTGCAAAAATTGTGATTTTTGTTGGTTGGACACAATGTGTTCTTCAATCATTAGAAATAACAAATTTGTATTTGTTCTTTTCTTTAAATATCAAAATAGTTGTGGTGTCTTGTCACAAGTTCGGCAAGGATTCATATCAAATTCTCATCAACCTACTCTTTTGAAAATTGATTGTGAACCAGACATGAGCTCTAAGCATCTAAGGATAGACTTGATAGTCATTAAATCATCATGAGAACCATTACCAAACAATAGAGTATCATTTGCTTATTGTAATATTGTGATGGCTTGTGATCCAATCTGAAAACCATGTAATATTCCTTGAGATTGAATTATGTGCAGTATGTTATTTAGTCCTTCAGCGGTAATATAAAAATGGTAGGGAGAAAGAGGGTATCCCTACATTAATCCTTGTTGTAATTTTGGAGAAGTCTATAGCTTAACCATTAACTAGGACAATAATAGATGCTGGGGAGATGCAGACTTTGATCCAATTGATTCATTTTACATTGAATCCCATCAACCCATGACAGAAGTAAGATAGTCCCAATACACAAAATCAAAAGCCTTTTAGAAATCAACTTTGAATAGGTTGAGTGGAGAGTGAGATCTTCTTCCTAGATCAATAATTTCATTAGCATATAGCACAAACTCCCTAGTAAATCTTCCACTAATAAAGCCAGACTAATTGTTAGAGATAACAATCCCTATAACATACTTGAGTCTCTTAGATAAAAGCTTTTACAACACCTTGTACGCCAAACCAATGAGTGAAATAGGCTTGTAATGCTCTAGCTTGGAAGGGTTGGCTTCTTTACCTTGAAGGTCAATGAATGATGAACACAAGCAAGGTGGAAGGGTGATGGTTGTGTGGAATTCTTTGATAAATGAAGTAAAGACATCTTTTATCACCTCCCAGAACTCCTAAATCAATTTGAAGTTGAATCCATCAGGCCATAGGCACTTGGTAGATTTGCAACTCCACACTACTGCTCTTATCTCTTCATCAGTAAACTAAGTTATTAGCATAGCATTATCCTATGATGACACCATCTTTTGCACAATCCCTGTGAGTTGGACCAAATTACCATGCTCCTGATTGGAGAACTGCCTTTAGAAATAAGTTCTAAATCCTTCCGTCATAGTGTTTACATCCTCGGTCAATTGTTCATCCACCTCTGGCCCATGAGTAGTTCCTTCTGTTGTTAGTGTTGGGATTAAAGATTTGGGAGTAGAATTCAATTAACAAAACTTTGTACCTATTTAAACCTGAGGGCTTCTATTCAATAAATAGTTTTTCATTTACAATTTGGTAATGGAGCAAAGAAATTCAAACCCTAAAATCAATTTTTGCCTTCACCCACTCCCGCTCCATTTCCGGCGCCATTGCCACACCTCCACCTCCAAAACGTGCCAAAAAACGTAGCATATGCCATATTTTCTTAGATTGACCGCATCCCGGACGTTTTTGGCCGCCTACTGTAGCGTAATGCTGCCGCAAGAAAAACACAGCTTGCGGTGGTTTTCTACCATTTTTGGGCTCATCCGACATCAGAAGCTCTGGCCATCACCGTTGTCGTGTTTACCGTGAGGAGAGCTTCCTGTAGGTGTTCGGACCCCCGCGTGTATCCACCATGCATCGTCGTCGCCATCGCCAAAGTTTAAAAATAGTATCTTCGTCTCAGGTCACTCTTCGCATCTATCTTATCAGTTTTAGTTGATTCTGTGCCATTTGTTATATATTGTGTTTTATCGAATATGGTGAATTGTTTGATGGGTTTAATCGTATGTGCCAAAACTCATAGATCCAATTAGGCATAGTGTGATGTTGTTTTTGATTGAGTATTGATGGTTGGGTGTTGAGATGTTTGGATTGGTGTGTGTGTATGTGTTAGAGCGTGGAGGATCGTGCGGTGTAAGTTGTGTTGCTATTATGATTGGTTGTGAATGGAGATACTATGTGTGAGATGATAGGGACAGATGATATTAGAGTTAAACAAGGATTGAAGGTTCTAGAGAAACTCAATCATGAGGTGCTTAGAGCCATGGTTGGGCTCATACAGAAAGCAAATGCCTCAACCTCGACCATTGTCCCTGTTGTTGCTCAAATCAAGCTTGATCTTCCACCGATAGATTTGAAACTTGAGGGATCGGCCACATATCTTAGCTGGTCCTGCTGGATTGAGACCATTTTAGTAGGCAAGAGCCTGAATGACTACCTGAGGGAGTATGAGTTGGGTAGTGCATCTCTTCCACTACGGAGTAAAAAGTTACACATTCCCAGCTATGAATCTTTTTTTTGAACTCAATGACTGCGTCTACTGCTTCTACTGTGAATGGCCTAAGCTTGGTGAGTGAGATGTGGGCTAGTCTGAAGACCACCTATTCCGTAACTGAAAACCAGATGAGGGTATTTCAGCTTCAGCTAGAGATCAATGTGGAGGTCCAGTGGAGAAGTCTATTCAGGAGTATTCTATTTGTCTAAAGCTATTATGGGCTGAGATGGATTGCTATGACCCTTTGCCTAGCAGTAGTGACTCAAAATGCAAAATACGACAACGCTTTAAGAAAGGAAGAACTATGAAATTCTTGTAGGATCTGAATTCGATCTTTCACTCGAGGAGATCAGTTTTGTTGTCTCAGGCCAAGATTACATCACTAGATGATGCTATTGCTGCTATGATTCAGGCAGAGAGTGAGATGAGGATACACTCTACGCCGAGTGTAGTTTCGGGCACAAAGGATCTAGCTACTGCTAGTTCACGGGTGGTTGGAGCTCTAGGGAAGACTCGCAGTTGTTATCAGTGTGGAATGATTAGCCACTTGATGGAGTTTTGTCCGAGGTTGTTCCGTGAGAGATATTATGGGCAGAGGGGTAGATTTGGAAGTAGAGATAGAGGTCGTGGAGGTAGAAGAAATGGTTCTAGAGGTGGTGGTCAAGGAGGTTATTGCACCAACTTGATGGTGGATACTGATGAGGAGGAGACTATGGAGAGTACTGTGACCGTTGAGGAGGATCGAACATTCTTTGATGTACTCCAAAGGAAACTCAAAAGCATGAGGGTGGGCACTTATACACCTACCTCATCCGACATCTCTGTAGTCACGCTCCACATTTCAGAACTCATTTCATCAAGATTCAATGACTGTTGGGGGTATATTCAATGTCCTTACTCTGAGAACCATAAAGACGCACCTAGCCATCTATCTGAAGAGTTATCTTCATCAGAGCCTTCGGCGAACTCAAGCTTATTTGTGGAGCATACATTGGATGTTTCACCAAGGATTTTGTCTCCTATAAAGGAGTCAACACCACATGGGCCACTGCCACATGATCCAGGCAACGCTCAATCTCCAAAGGCAGACATTTTTGGATAATTCTCACTTTGGATCCCTCATAAGATTCCTTGGTGGTCTGTATCCAGTCCTTAGCCCGAACCTCCATCCTTCTTCCGCATAAATAATTCTTGAATCATAGGATACCTCAGAACTGGAGATCTCTCCCCCTATTATCCCTCAATCTGTGACCTTCAGGCCTTCTGTAAGATGCACTGAATACTGTAATTCTCCCTTGCAGAACCCTTCTCATGATTGGCAGCCAGTTGATATTCAAACTGCAACTCCCTCCAGTATGTCTATGGTAGCTGCCTCTCTGCTGTGTGCAGCCCCACTCATAGGCCCTCCACTCTCTCTGCCACCCTTGTTAGATTGTTGCGCCAGTCCTCTGCAGTGTTCTGCCCCTACAAAAATAGATAACACAGTTGCTGCCACCTCCCCACTACTGTCAGCCAACCCCCCGGTATAGCCCAGATCCAGTGCATCACCTCAACCATCTTCTCCTGCTCCAACTTCTGAATCCAATAATACATCTTCCTCCTCCGAGGACTTTCCTCCATTGGGAATATCAAATCCACCAGTGAATTTTGCTAAAAAAATTCTGCTCAAAAAAAGGCAATGTCAAGGTCCCAAAAAAAGAAGCCAGACATGCAAGGATAATGATTCGCTTAGAGAAAAAGATATTGATGTACTAGAAGACTGGATTGGGAATCTTATGGTACAACAAAACTCCTCTCCCGGTCTGGCGTTATCTGAAGAACAACTGAATGCTGAGGCTGATCTTGCAATGAACCTTGGCAAAAAAAAATTGGGCTAACTCATCCAGATCCACCACAAGCAAAGGAGAAACTAAAGAAGATCTCCTCTCAAATTATGAAAAGTTCAAAGCCTGAGGCACTAGTGATGCCCACAGAAGCAGATGTCTGTGTTTCTGGATGAAGATTATCACATATAATGTCAGAGGCCTCTATGGCCGGAGTAGATAGAGAAGGATTAAAAGCCTCATTCTATCAGAATTGCCAGACTTCATCAGCCTCCAAGAGACCAAGCTTGAAACTGTTGATAGGAGTTTATGTTAATTTCTTTGGTTCGATGAAGACTTTGATTGGATCTACAAAGGCTCTGAAGGACAGTCAAGTGGCCTTCTTTGCATTTGGAATAAAACTATTTTCAGCTGACTTTGCTTCACCTCTGGAGATAGTTTTCTATTGGTCTCGAGAAACTGGAACTCAGAGTCAGTAGTCTCTAACATGCTGAACATTTACGATGCAAATGACTTAGCCACAAGGAAACTTCAATGGAAACAGATCACTACCTTACATGAAGGGAAAAGGATGGAGAAATGGTGCCTTATGGGTGATTTTAACGCTGTTTTAAATGCTTCAGAAAAAAGGGACATCATAGAGATCATTGGAGATTGAGATTACTGCCTTCAGAATTTTTGTCAGTGGGATACACCTTCAGGACCTACAAATGTCTCGAAGGAAATTTACTTGGTATCTAAATTAACTACGAGCTATGAGTAGACTTGATAGGTTCTTGGTGAATGAAGTTTGGCTTGGACATGACACTTCTTGGATTCAATCTGGCCTAAACAGGGATGATTCCGACCATTGTCATGTGTCTCTTTCTTTCAACATCAAAAATTGGGGTCCTAAACCATTTCGAATGTTGGATAGTTGGTTGGACAATGCAGATTTTTCAGCTTTAGTAGAAAGACTCAGCACAGAATCAATTCCTCAAGGTTTTGCAAGCTATAGGTTGAAGATCAGGATCAAGGATCTAAGAACTGGTATCAAGGATTGGAATATGTTGCAACCTAAGAATTCCCTTGCTCAGCATAAATTACTACTGGATCAAGTTTCTGAAATGGAAACAGAGGCTAAAAATCTCTCACAGATATCTACTCAACATGTTCAGAATCTCCTAAACAAGCAACAGGAACTTCAAGCCCTGACAACTAGTATAGACAGTATATATTTTCAGAAATCAAGAATTAATTGGCTCAAGCAACGAGATACAATTCTGCGTATTTTCACAAATGGATTCAAAAGAACAGAAGAAGAAATTCCATTCAAGGAGTATGGGAGGCTGATACGTGGCTGGAAGAGCCTGAAGACATCAAGAGATGTTTCAGGGAACACTTTTCTGATAGATTCTCGAAGGAGGAGTGGAAAAGGCCTAATTTTCAGAACATCACATTTCTTCATCTCTCTAATTTGTCTAGAGAGCAGCTTGTTAGGCCCTTTTCCGAGGTTGAAATTATGGATGCCATAAAACAATGTGGAAGTGAAAAAAGTCAAGGACCAGACGGTTTAAACTTTAATTTAATCAAATAT
>JAOWBN010221521.1:0-24795 GCA_028565015.1 Pinguicula moranensis | reverse complement strand
CTGGAGGTAGAGGTTGATTTGGAGGTAGAGGTGGAGCTCATGGAGATAGGAGATGTGGTTTTAGGGGTGATGGCCGAGAAGGCTATCGCACCAACTTGATGGTGGATGCTGATGAAGAGGAGAATATGGGGAGTACTGTGACCATTGAGGAGGATCGAACATTCTTTGACGTACTCCAGAAGAAATTCAAAGGCGTGAGAATAGGCACTGATACACCTACCTCTTCTGACTTCTTTGGTAACATTGCTTTGTCCTCAGGTTTCACATATGTATGACTCACTAGCCATGGCATCCTTTCCTACTACTGGCTCGTCTGATTGGATCATTGACTATGGAGCTTTTGGACACGTGATGGGTGCTGCTAAGGAGTTCAACTCATATACTCCTTTAGCAAATCCGTTGAGTATTAAGACAGTCGATGACACTGATCGGCCAGTTGTGGGTAAGGATATAGTGCATTGTACCAACACTTTGACTTTGTCCAAAGTTTTGCATGCACCTTCATTTCCCGTCAACCCCCTCTCCATATATACCATTATTAACCAATTAAATTGTACTGTATTGTTTGATACACCTCAAGTGATCTTTCGGGAGAAGAAGATAGGCAGGGTACTTGGGACTGGGACATGGCGTAATGGCTCGTGGTACATGGATCGGAAAGGATTAAACTCAGCCCTTTCATCCATCATAGAGACCTGGAGGAGATAGCACTGTGGAAGACCTAATGCTTCATCGTAGGCGATTATGTCATCCTTATGACTATAAGTCAACTTTATCCTTGCCTATTTGCTGCAGTGAATAAAGAAAAGTTAATTTGTGATGCTTTTGAGTTGGGCAAGCATACAAGAAGTTATTATTTAGCTCTGGTAGTCGGAGTTCATTTTTTTTTATTTGAAACATTCGAATATATGGGGGCCATGTCCAACAGCAACATTCAATGGATTTCGTTACTTCATGTCATTCATTGATTGTTGCTCCCATGTTACTTGGCTAAATTTAATGAAAAACAAGAGTGATGTACTTGCCTATTTCAAGAATTTTCACAAAGAAGTATAGACGCAATATGGTGCAATAGTAAAAGGGTTGTGATCTGATAATGGGACAAAATACACTAACAAAGCATTCACTGAATATTTTTCATCACAGGGTATTAAGCTTGAAACTACCTACCCATACACACCAGAGCAAAACGGGGTAGTTGAGAGGAAAAATTGACATCTTCTTGAGGTGGCTAGAAGTATGATGTTCACCATGAATGTCCCAAAATATTTGCGGGGAAAAGCAGTTCTTGCAGCCACATTCCTGATTAACCAGATATCATCTTGAGTATTATATTGAAAGTCTCCATTTCAAATATGGAATGGTACAAAAGGGGATACGATTCAATTGAGAATGTTTGGTTGTCTATGTTTTGTACAGGATAATAGGCCAGGGGTTGGCAAGTTGGATCCAAGGGCTATCAAGAGTGTGTTCGTGGGATACTCTGCAATATGTTTTGAAACAATCTCCTTGAGCTTAGTTTGACAGGTTCATGAAGGCTATGATTGGCATGGGTTATCAGAAAACTAATGTCGACCATACTGTATTCTTCAGGCATGCTGGGAGTCATACCACGATGCTAGCTGTATATGTGGATGACATGATCATTTTAGGTGATAATGAAAGCGAGATTGCAGAGTTGAAGGTGAAACTGGGTAAGGACTTTGAGGTAAAGGATTTGGGCCAATTGAAGTATTTTCTTGGAATTGAGATAGCTCGTGGGCCCAAGGGAATTGCTCTATCCCAGTAAAAGTATGTTCTAGATCTGCTCCAGAAGATAGGTATGTTGGGTTGCAAGCCCGCAAAAATATTGATTGACCAGAGACTGAAGATGAATGCAGAAGCACCTTGTTTATTGTTGTTCGTAGCGTTAGTTCGTATTAAAAATACATGAGTTGTAATGGGAAGAACTATCTGTGATTCAATTTTTTTCATTTCTCCTTTTACAATTACATGTCTCTGTTTATGCGAAGATCTTATATTAGTCAATAGATCAAAAACAACTTCTTTATCATTTGTCCAAATTGTATGAAACTTGATAGTGTTATTGTTTATTAACCACAATCCTTGAATTTCGATATTCTTCTCACCATTATATTAATTGTGCAACTTGTATACTTGCTAGTAGTGAATGCTACAAGTGTTTGCACATCATTGATATGACGTCACATTACTAAAATAGAACCAATGTTGATTCTCAATACGAACGATATGTCATTTTGCAACCATTATGCCGGTATGTTGTACTAAGATACCACGTGCATCCAAGAGTCTTTTACTATTCTTGCACTTTACCGTCCATCTTTTAGTAGCATTTGTAAACCACACATAACTCTCTTTTGTCATGCAATTTATGAAATTTAGCAACAGCATGCTGCGAGAGAGCTTTATCCTTGAACCATTCACCAACATGTAGTAGCCTTGAAGTCCAACCCTAATAGTTGTTGTGCAATAGTGGTGTCATGTTAATCGAATCACCATACATATGATTAGCTTCATGAAATAATGAGACATGCATATTCAAAAAAATCTCTTCATACAGCCTATAAATTCGAGAATGAATTGGCCCTGACACCATGTTCTCGATCATTTCCTCATCAGAATTAGGTTCAGTTCTTTACTCATCAACATTTTGGAAACCCTATAAGCCGTGCATGCCAAACATTGGGAGGAACAAAGCTACTACTAGCACAAAATCCCTGAGGTGCTGAGTTATTTGGATGGATATCATATTGTGAAGGTTGTGAAGTCATACTTGTTCTTCAAATATCTATTGAGATGCCAATCTACAACTAGTACCAAAAATTGTATGTGTTGAACTATTTTTACTGGCATCAAATTGGAAAAATGATATAGTGCACGAAAAAACATGCGCGAAATGCAAGAAAATGGGCAAAATGACCAAAATACCCTCGTGTTAAACACTGGCGCGAAATTCAACATGGGGTATTTTTGTCATTTTGGGTCATTCTTGCGTTTTGTGCGCGTGGTTTTTCGTGCGCTATATCATTTCTCATCAAATTGTGATGGCACATTTATGTCTCCAAAGAATTTTTTTAATAATCTTTTCTCGTCCAACCCACCTATCCACCTGGAAACCTATCGCCAGTACTCTTGTATTGGATCTAAGAAACCTCCCTAGCCACCCTTAGTCCCCGGGATGCCTCACACGCTCAGGAAGTTACCCAAAATTCCCACAACTATCTACTTTCCGCCACAAATTGTTCCAATCCAAAACCACTACCATAGTATAAATGGCCAACCAATGGGTATGACCCATTACGCTAGGCAAAGCATTTGTTATGAGCGGCGATTAAAGCAGGTAAAGTCGTTGTCCATGCTGATTCAAAGTCCAACAAGACTGGTCACTTCCCCCTGAGACAACATATCATAAATGGGGCGACATTATGAAGTATAAAGCTCTTTGTCCATGAATATTACAGACCCAACGGAATAGTCTTAATGAAGTTGGAATACAGAACTCCAGGTCAGTACATGAGTGACTAGGACCAAGAGTGACGGCAGATGGACTAGTTTTCCTGGACAAAAACTTTAAGAAGTTCTCTTTCTTCTTGACTAATTTCCCTTTGAATGCACAATTGACATGTTACAAAACTTACTTAATAAGTAGTGGAGGATTTGAGAACTCTGAATTGCTCGGAAAGTAGGTAAGAATGGTCCCTTTTTTGGCTTTGCGGTGTTTGAAGATGTTGCAAGTGTGGATACTATATTATTCCTGCTAAATAACATCTGGATATGGACGTACAAGCTACAAGCTAATCTTGCTAGATTTGAGAAACCTACTGTAAAAAAGGCTCCTGGTAAAATGGTCCCTACCGCTTCTGGTCAAGATAAAGATCCAACTAAAACGCCTCCAATGGTGACAACATCAAGAGTGGTAAACATTACTGTAAAGTTTTTGGATAAGAAACAGACGAGTGGCACCTCAAGTAGTAAAGGTATGGATAAAACCACAATTCAAGGTACAGGTCAAAAGAAGGAGGAGAATACTAATGAACCTAAAGTGATCATAAGGTGCGAAATAGGAATAGACAACCCTCACTGGTTAAACCCCATTTAAGTGGGCACACTGAAGGTAAAAGATGGCTAGCGTGATTTCCAAATAACTCTTAAGACTGGCAATAAGTTTATTTTGTATCAACTTATATTTGATTTTTACACTTAAAATCTGCTTATCTTAAACGGATAATTGTGCATTTGATTTCAATTTCTTATGTTTTGCTTAGAAATGAAGTTGGTGATCAATGAATTGAGAAATGAGGGATAAGGGATTAAAGTGCATGACAGTGGCCCAAAAAGTACGAGTCGCGACTCCAAACTGGAAACCACATTTCTTTTGGCGGGAAAGTGCAAATCCCTAAATGCATCAAGAAATGTAGACTGACTATTTTGCCCTCACTTATGGGAGAGAAAAGTCTCCCAAGCCCTTCTCCAAGCTTTCAAAGGAAGCTACCCTTGAAAACATAAAGTATTATCTTGACATCTAATCAAATCATCTTTCATTCACTTGCAAGGAAAGAAGCATGCAAGGGAAGGAGCTCTTCTCGGGTTACTGCTCATTCAAACAGAGAGTTCCCATTTCCTTGTTGTTTTTGACGTTATGAACTCGGATTTTGCATGTTCTTTTGAAGCCCATGCCTTGAGCATAAGCTAGTAGTATTTTCTAGGGCATGATGTAGCCATTGGTGAACTTGGAATGGTTATTTTGATTGTTAAGCTTTTTAAGACTTTATTGGAGTTGTTTAGTTTTACTGTGTTTTCTTACTAACTCGCATGTGTTTCTCCAACATTTTCTAGTTCATTAAGCTTAGGTGGAGGTCAAGAGATAAAGATTAAGCTAAACTTAGTAAAACTAATATTAATAGCCATAGCATGTGAATGTCAATGGGATTAGTGCTACCATGAGAGGATTTCCTAAGTTTAGTGCCTTCGGTATGTTCAAGTATGGGATCGAGAGATTGATGCTTACATATTGCGAGAGGGGTTCTTTTACTCAAGAGAGACTAGCAACTAAAAGACGGAAATCCAGTAGACAACTAGATAAATGATTAAAATGATAAGATTAAAGAAGAAACTCTCAAATGACACAAAGTGGCGAAGTCATATCCCTAGATCCTTTATCCAAGTGAAATTATCATTTAGTTTCATTTGTTAAACTTAAAAATACTAAAAACAACCTCTTGATTAGTTATGTTTTAGTATGTTCATATTCTATTTGTAGTTTAGCAACCCATCAACTAATCATTCGTCCAAATTGCATCAAGCTCACTAATTTGGGTGCTTATCAACATTCAATTCTCTGTGGTTCCACACTCAAGTTCATCACTTTATTACTTGTCAACTTTGTGCACTTGCCAATACGTTAAGAAGTTTTTGGCGCATTGCCGAGGATTATTTAGTTTGATAGTATCAATACAAAGTGGTTTTTTGCTAGATTGAACTTTTTTATTTAATTTATTTTACTTTTATTTCACTTATGTTTTGTAGATTGTATATGAACCTTTATGAAGGTGAAGCTTTAAGCTTGGGAGATCCATAAATTGAATGAACTTATTAAGCAAGAAGTAGAGTTCAATGAAAGATGCTAAGATAACAAAGAAATGTGGAAGATGTTGGTGATTTAGCTGTGAGGCCAAATGACAATGACAGGTCCATAGCTACCTAAAGCTGATGAAGAGGCCCCATCCATCCGAAGAACTGCCATTCAAGCAAATAATTTTGAGTTGAAGTCAACCACAATCGAGTTATTACAACAACATTCTACATATGGTAGCTCATTTAGTGAGGATCCAAATCGCACATGCGTGCATTTGTCAAAATTTGCAACACTTTGAAATATGTTGGTGTAAATCAAGAAGCCATTCGACGCAGTCTCTTTCCATTTTATCTTTGAGACAAGGCAAGGAGATGGCTACAATCTTTGCCATCAGATTCCATCTGCACTTTGGATGATTCGAGGAAACAATTCTTGATCCAATTCTTCCCACCCTCAATGTCCGCCAGAATCTTGAGTGAGATTACTTCTTTTAGGCATTGAGATGTGGAATCTTCATATGAAGCATGGGAAAGTCTCGAAGATCTTCTTAGTAAGCTGTCCAAACCATGATTTGCCACATTGGAGACAAATTCAGGCATTTTACAATGGTTTGGAAAATACCAATCGGAGGGAAATTGATGTAGCTGCCAATGGAACATTCATGAAGAAGTCTTATAATGTGGCTTGTACTCATCTTCAAGCTATGACACAAAATAGTTACCATTGGTCAAATGAGAGAGAAAACCACAACAAGATGGTTGGAAAATGTGAAATCGACAAAGTAGATGCATTGGCTGCCACCATGCATTGTATGAATACAAAGATTGAGACGTTGATGTCACAAGGGTCACCACCAACTCACGAATCTCCCAATGATGGCCTCATAACACAACTAGTCACGGCCACCAAGAGCAGTCAAGACCTGATAGTGCAACTAGCCATGAACTTAAGTAGTTTTATGCAAGAAACTCAAGCTAACTTCAAATACCAGCCTGTAGCTATAAGAAACTTGGAGGCTCAAGTTGGGCAGTTGGAAAAGAAGCTCTCTGAAAGGCTACCAGGTGTCTTAGTGAGCACCTCAGAAGTGAACTCCAAAGAGTAATGTCAAGATGTAACTTTTAGAAATAAAAAGGAACTAGAACATATTCTGAAACATGTCTCTTTCCTAAAGAAGGAAGAACAAGCAACAAAGGAGCCATGACCTCAACTAAATACTGAAGTAATGCTGCCAATACCCTTCGTCCAAAGGTTGAAACAAGGTAAGCTGTAAAAGCAATTTCAGAAGTTTCTTGAGGTTTTTAAGAAACTCTACATAAATATTCCCTTTGTGGAGGCCTTGGAGCAAATGCTATGCTATGTGAAGTTCATGAAGGATATTTTGTCCAAAAAAAGGAAGTTTAAAGACTATGAGACCATGGCTTAAACAGAAAAATGCAATGTAATCCTTCAAAAGAAATTGCTCGCAAAGAGTTTTACTATTCTTTACTCTATTGGCAATTATACTTTTGATTGAACATTGTGTGATCTTGGTGCAATCATAAACTCGATGCTTTTGTCTATGTTTCAGAATCTCGGACTATGGAAAGCTCATCCAACAACTATATCTCTTCATGATTTGAGTTTTTTTTTTGTTGAAATCCGAAATCCTGTACGGTACCTCAAGAACCCTAATTTTCAAAATTTTGATTTTGTTCAATTGTTTCAATTAAGCTTAGATTCATGTTTTAGGTATTGATTGAGCTATGAAATTGAAGCTATTGTGTAGAATTACTTTGAATTGCACATGAATTTAAAAATCCCAAAACCCTATTTTGGGCTTTTCGAATTTGAGTATTTTTAGCTCAATTGAAGTTCAATTCGTTTTTAATTGGTGCAATTGAAGATACGTATAGCTTTAATTGCGAGTTAATTGGTGCAATTGAAGATACGTATAGCTCACCTAGTAACGTTAAAGAAGTGCTCCATGGGAGACAACCCAAGCCTTTTTGTCTAACCAGGGATGTTCTCCATCCTGTCTTCTTTTCATTGATGTACCTACTTCTTTAACTATGATGAAATTTAAGTTTGGGGAAGAGGTAGTATATAATTGCTTGGGAGTAGTATATTTTTTTACTAGTTATTTAGTTGCTTATGTGTAAGGTCGATTAGAGGATACACTAACTGGAATTTCTATTGAGATGCAAGTGTGAGTGAGTGGAAGATAAGCAATAAAAGAGATGCCATATGAGGCACTAAATGGAGTTGGCGTACAAATTCTATAACCTCTAGGCCGCAGCCCCAAATTTCTCGAGACGTGTCCTGTTAATCACTATGTCATACACACCAACATCATTCTCATGATGACAACTCGAGGCTTTCCATTTGCCATATTACCACTGCTTCCGATCCCACAGTTCAGTACACCATGATATCCTGCTAAGGAGGGGGAGGAAGACATGGCCTCTGACTCTGATTAGGGGCCATTCTTAAGAATCACTGACTGCCCCAATGGAGTACTACTTAGTTCACTCCACTAAGAGCAATGTCGGTTAAGTTTGGGAAGGGTGCACCATATGACTATGTTAGGTCCGAGCTAGTAATGTGATAATACTCAGGGCAATACACGCAATTGTGCTCATGGATGCTAGAATGATACCCGATAGGTTGTATCACACCAAATCTCAAAAATGAACTCAAACAGCTGAAAGCTTTGGATATTATTAAAATATTCTTGCTTGATAAGTTAAAATACTAAGGGATGATCGAGGCATTTATAACATGAGGCCCTAAACGCTCGACCTCCAATTATCAGACATAGCTGAACGATACTTGGACATTTTCCATGATCTTATAAGAGTGACTTATGTCATCGCTTGAATGAATGGAATTGTCTCGATCCAAAATGGGACCAATGGGACCCTGACGTATCCTGAATTGTAGGATCACATGTCCACCCATGACATGTCCATGGATCGGGACTTCGGTCGAGACATACTAACATCTATCGCAAACTAGCCCCTATAATAAAAAACCCGACGAGTGGTATGTACCATGGTCCATGCGGACAACAACAGAGAAGGAACAATCGTTACATTTATCCTCCTCCCCGAGGAGGATTTCTTGTGCACTTACTGAAGAAATCGATTCCGAGTTTCTGAAGCGCAAGGTTGTTAGTAGAAGGTGAACCAGGAACCGAGCCCCTCGTCCCAACGCATTAAGCAAAGGTAGAAGC
The DNA here is from genome assembly GCA_028565015.1 of Pinguicula moranensis. Taxonomy (NCBI): domain Eukaryota; kingdom Viridiplantae; phylum Streptophyta; class Magnoliopsida; order Lamiales; family Lentibulariaceae; genus Pinguicula; species Pinguicula moranensis. Next base: position 15,988 of record JAOWBN010221521.1, on the reverse strand, counting down.
CCTTTATTGGAGTCATTTGGGGCCGAATTCGGTACCCACGTATTCACAAAGACAATACACGTTTGTTGGACTCAACCAAAAAAAATTGCACGACAAAATTATAATTTTTCATGGACAACACAAATGTTACTCCATCGATCGGGGAAGCGTGGTCCTTTGTCCTGCAGTTATCTTTGTTCCAAACCATCTTCCAATTACCTTGAGTGATTGGTGGTTTCCTTTGTGCAATCTTTGTTCCTACTCCTTATGAGGTGTTATTGCTTATTAAAAATGAAATGGCACGTCTAAAATTGAAAAGTCAATAATAACAATTCAATATGTCTTTATCGGCCGACGTGCGTGTCGTAGGTCGATCTTCCTCTATCATCCGCTGATTCTCTTGAGCATTTGGAAATGTGGCTTGATTGTTAATTCCTTTTTGCCCTAGCCTTCTTGCTTAGCTCATGGTAGGATAAATCATTCACTATGACCTCATCCATGATCCCTAGCTTTGAAGTTGGCTCAGGTGATTTGGATGCTCCCACATCCCTATGCTGCTATTTTATTTATATGTTTGAACTATTTAGATTGTACTTTGTTTACCTTACATGTAAGTATGCTTCTTATGTGCTTATTGTGCATTGTGGCTATCTGTGAATACTACTTACTATGCATGTGTCATGAAATGTGGATGGATAGCAGTATCGATGATAGTTTATAATTGTTGCATTGTGGGGACCATATGGAAGTGGACTGATCCGGATGAAGTCTTTATTGACTAGGAATGTTGAGCGACTCTTTGACTAGCAGTAGCACTTATGAGAAGACAAGTCCAGAAAAAGTTATGGATAGGAAAAAGTAAAGGAAAAGGGAAAAAAAACACAAAAAGTGTACACTAAAAAATCAAGAAAGCTATTCCAAAGAAAAAGAAACAAAAGAGCATCACTTACGTATAGAGATGCTCTCCAATCATTGTATGTATTAGTACTCTTGAGTCTATTGTATGATCTTGATGAAGAGCTTATTTATAGTCTTTAAAAATAATGTTTATCTCAATTGCTTACCACATTGGCATGACAAGAAGCGAGGGTGATGAAAGAGGTTGGAAAGTAGAGTAGGATAAATTTTCAATCTCAAAACCTAAGAAGGAGATTTTCACCACAAATGAATAATCTACATGCCCACTTTGTCAATTTCTTTGATATATGCAGTTTTCTTGTATGGAATGATCATTTGTGATAATGCATGACTTCTCGATTTCTATATGTGATTACGAAGATTTGTGCTTAAGTATATCATCCGAGGGGTTGCCTTAATATTCTTAATGAGCGTTAGTGTTTTGCATTAGGAAAAGCAATGGTTTAAGTTTGGAATATTTGATAAGTTGATTTTGTATCAACTTATACTTGGTTTTTACACTTATAACTTGCTTATCTTTTTTTTAATAAGTAAAAACTTGTTTATCTTAAACAGATAATTGTGCATTTAATGTCAATTTCTTGTGTTTTACTTAGAAATGAAGTTGGTGATCAACAAACAGATTAAAAGCACACGAAAGCGGCCTCAAAACTGCAATTCGCGACTCCAGACTGTAGACAACATTTTCTTTTGGCGGGAAAGTGCAAATCCCTAAATGCATAAGGAGTGTAGACTGATTATTTTGCCCCCACTTTGAATCAAAAGTTGGAAAATTGAGTAGAGTTAATGATATCATCCTTAGGAGGCATTATCTTGAAGTTGCTCAAATTCTCATCCAAGTGGATATCATCACTACGATAAATCAGCTTATAACCATTGAGATTGATGGGAAAAAATACCCGTTGCGCATTGTCAAAGTATAGGAAAATAAATTTGAAGCTGACATGTGGCAAGAGGATAATGGTAGCTTAATGGACTAAGATGAGTTAAATAGCCAGAGCTCAGACCAGTGTTCGGAAGATATATGTTCTAAGAGTGATTATATTGTTGACCTAAGTTAGTATCAAGATTCAACTGGGGTTGCTAAAAAAAATTGGTGCGCAAAAACTTGTAGTATTCGCCTCTTGCAAGTGTACAAGTCGCACAAGTTATATAATGATGACAAGAATGCCAAACCTCTACGGATCACACTTTCACCACTTGATGCCCTCCGGATGGATTCATAGTTAGTCTATCATGCTTCGTTCCTAATGTTGTGCCTACCATATTCTCCTTTTTTAGGCATAAACCTCCCTCGAGATTGAATGCCCTTCTTTGGTTCACAATGAGCACCTCTCAGATGTCACATTTAAGAAAACCAAAGACTTTGCTCACGGGTAATCTACACATGGTAGTACCGATTTTATAGGCATTCTCATGCTTAAGCAATCGATGTGGTTTTACTATGTCTAGCATAGATTGTGCCTCTCAGACTCCCACTACTCTTAGTCTATCTACCTATGCTAGCCAAACATACATAAATGAGGATGAAATATAGCAAAACCAAACACAAGATTAGCGTTAAAATAAGATAAACATTCTACGTTCTCCCGAGTTCATCAAGGGTTACATTGTGCCCCTAGACAAAGAGTCGTAGCTCATGCTTAAGGCAAGAGCCATTCTACAAATGGCAAATATTGAGTTCATCACAATACCCAAAAAAAAAGAGTCAATCCCCCTAGGGCACGAGCTCATGAACAAGTGATCCCAAAACCCTTGTTTTTCGTACACTCTTTTTTTTACTCTCACGGCTAAGATGTGTTTGTGCCTATACCACATCCAGTAACTTCTCTTAGAAGCTTGAAGTCCAATCAAAGGGTCAATTTGTCCGTCTAATGGGTTTGGTGTACGCTAAATGTGTACAAGTACCACAGTGCAAGACCTTTTAGAATTGGAGCTGGTGTGATAACCTGGATTTTACTTCCCATGACAGGCGGTGCAGCGCCAGAAGGCCAAAGAAACCAAGGAGAAATAGTCCCAATAGATGATACATAAGCAACGGGCCTCGGTGGTGAACACATTATGGGTTGGGCCAAAGAATAAAATCCATCAGCGGGCCTAAAACCCAAAATAAGAAGCTTTCCACCAGGAAAAAATCACCAGAATATGGGCCTTGGGCTGAGAAGACCTGCGGCCCACCAGAGGAACCCGATCAGCCCTGGATTGCAGTATCCGTGCATCCCAACAAAATTTAATTAATGTGTCATGGGATTATTTGGGCTGGAATAAATAGGAGGCCCAGCAGCTCCATATGCCAAAAAACATGCTGAGGGTCCGATTTAATGAGAAAAAGTATCGGGTCGAGCAGTGTCGTGACTGCCAGAAGAAGGAACTCCGGTCATGGCATCTAAAATGGCAGGTGCAGTGACGTCAAAAACGCTTTAATCTCATTTGGGCCTCAAGGCCCAATTTGAGATATGCCTCATTATTTCTCATTTAGGCTCCAAGCCTAATTGAGCTTTTAAATGATTTAGGCTTGAATAATTATTCGGGACTAATTGCAAATTATAACTTGGATTTAATATCATTAAACCCAATTAATTTACAATTAAATTGGTGTGGTCCCAATAAAATCTAATTTATTCTCGTCCGTGAAATTCACAAATTATGTCTCACGTAGTTAATTATTTAATTATTCAGTTCACCAAATAGAGTGACCTAATAGGATCCATATCTAAATCGGTACTATCATAAGCGGCATCTAGCAATGCATTTTAGTCCAATTTAATATAGATATATTCTGATCCTGTAAATCCATTTACTATTAATTCATTTGTTACTTAATATCCAATAATTAATGTCAAGCGTAGAAATGTGCCATTTTTAACCATTAATCACTTTCTTGATATATCAGTAAATAATTGTTAATATATGACTGTCATAATCACAAATTGAATGTGTAACAATTATTACTACATCAAGGGGCCCAGGGATATTAATAATCTCATCCAATATGACATGTACAAAAGTATCATCTTGATATTCCATACCTTCTAGCATGAATCGTACATATTTGGAAAACTTACCGTTATAACCCTTCGGTCAAAAGAGACACTAGATAACCCCACCTAATACACATTCATCACCTAGAACTATGAATATCTCAAATATCTGAATTAATACTATATGACTTGGCTGATGACAAAAATACAATCCATCCAGCAAGTTAATATAGGTCAAGTTCAATGAAAAATTCTCTCCCGATTGTGAAAATTCTCCCGCTTGCATGAAAAGTAAACCCACCTTCTGCAACTCCCTCCTCCACCGTGTAGCCCTGCTCCAATCTACTTCTCCTGGTAGAATCTACATAGAGTCTACCTTTCCTATCCCCGGGGAGTCACATATCCTTCCCTATTCTCCCATCTCCCCCCCCCCCCCTTCTCTTCACCATCCTCCCTTCACATAATACCTTAGTTGTCACTAATTGTGAGCGCAACTTCTCTGACTAGTCTCCTCTCTGGCTCCTCCCACTGATTCAAACCATGTGGAGTCTCCCAGCTCATCAAATAAGGAAGTTAAGAAGAGCCGAAATAAAGGCTGGTAAAAAGCCTATGCTTATGAACACACATCGGAGTCACGAAAGAAGCTACATAGATGTATTATTGTCTCAGAATCTGATTTCAGTACACGAGTGTTTAGGGCCAAGAATCCCTCTGAAGGCCACTAAACCAGCTGAAAAATCAAAAGTCACATATTTCATTACAAATTTTCCCAAAAATGTAATACATATCAGCTCCAGAAGATCGTCAGTAGACAGGAAGCGGTTCAAAATCTGAGATAGCTAGAAAGTTAAGTTGGAAAGGAAGTTCATTTGTCTTCATTGATTTTGTTCATCCTCTGAATGTAGAATCACCCTTGTTAAGTTAAACAATGTATGGGTAGGGTCATATCGTCTACAAGCCAATGTTGCAAGATATCCAAAGATCTCTGAGATAAGGTATGTACAGAAAGCTTATGTACTGTTGCAACCCAAACTGGCAACAGTCCCTCAGAATATGGCACCAAAAGTGTTGAAGACAACTCCATCAACCAGTAAGGTGACAAGTCAGGATATGTGTGCATCATGACTTAGAATGGACCTTTATTTCCTCTGAATGAGGAAGTTATTCCTCCCTTGATCATCTCTACTTGTACTGAACCTTGCTGTCTGAAATTCGGATATGTAGGTACGTTGCATAAAGATACGGACTAGAAGGAATTACAACTTCAGCTAAAAACTGTTGGCTACCTAAATGTCATAGTCAGCCCCATTGATTCATTTTGGATACTATTATGGGAAGAAGATGAAAAGGAACTGCATAACTTGATAACAAATGACTGTATGTGGCTATTGTATTGGTTGGATGACATCGTCCCTTGGACTGAAGAGGAAAACTATATTGGTGGATTAGGATCTATGGTCTTCTACTTAAATATTGGATAGAATCAATTATGAATTAAATAGGAGCAGCACTAGGAACGGTAATCGAGATTGATGACTGCTCCATCCAGCACAGATACTTAGAAGCACTGCCAATGCTCCAAAAGTTTGATCCAAATCGGATGATAAAGGCACAACTAAACATAGTCATCAAGGATAAAACCATATCTCTTAATATAAGAGAAATAAGTACTGTGAAATATGAGATGAATACATGGCTTTACAATATGAGTTCACACAACTCGAAGGATAGTTCAAGTCTGGTTAGTCGCTATATGTCTGATAGCTCAGATGCTGATGAAGCTGGTCTCTCTATTTCTCAGCCTGAAAAATAACCAACCCCAAAACTGGAACCAAACAATCCTAACCCTGTTACAACAAACAAATATATAAATCAGAAAGTAAAAGGACAAATTAACACCTCGATGGAAGTCAGTTTATGGGCACCTGTTCTACTGAACTGGTGGCCTACACTAGTGGGAGATCAAGAGGACTTGGACATACCACAGGCTGATACTATTGAGGAAACTATCATGGAGACTCTTGATCTGCGGTCAGAACAAGCATCAAATCAGACATTGAAACAATATGCTACTCCTATTTTAAACTTTGGACACTCTGATATAAGGAAAGAGCAAACGAGCATTTCTGAGAATGGTACCCCGCATGCATCACCACCTATTCCAATGGTACTAGATCCAGTAATATCTCAGTCAAAAAGGGAACCTCAAGAAGCAACCTCCATACTGAACCTTGCACTAGACTTTCCTCCTCTACTTGCAGAACCTGTAGAAAAAGGACAACACTCCACCATTCCCAAGTCAAAGAAGTAGTCATCCTTTGTAAGTAATCAGGGTGGAGGGCCCAAAACTAGAAGTCAAAGTAGAAAGGAAGTTGCTGTATTTAAAGACCAGGCAACACTACATGATTGGGTCAGGACAATGCAAGAACACCCTCCCACCAAACATGAGCTATCTCCTTGTCACACAGTTTAAGACAATAAGCAGAGGGCTAAGGCTGAAGCGATCATGGAAATAGGATGTGATCTAGGATTAACTTATGGCCCTCATCCAGAAGATACGTTGCAAAAGCTTATATAGATGAATGTAATAAATAGAAAATCACAGACTGCTGCAACTCCTAAAAGTAGCAAGAAGGGAGATGGAAAAATCTTTTTATGAATATTCTTACCTATAATGTAAGAGGCTTATGTAGCCCTGGAAGGAAGAAGAGAGTAAAACGCGTGATATTTAATGAAAGGCCTGACTTTACGAGCATACAAGAAAAAAAAAGACACAATAGAGTCTAAATTATGTTCCTATATTTGGAAAGATTCAGATTTTGACTAGGCATACCTAGGATCCAAAGATCAATCAGGGGGACTACTTTTTATCTGGGACAAGAACAAATTCAAGAGAAACTATCTCATGGATGTGGAAGGGGTATTAGGAATCAATGGTCAGTGGTTAAATGAGGACACTTTATCTAATATGTTGAACATATATGGTCCAAAAGACTTATCATCCAAACAAAGCCAATGGGAAAGTTTAAAAGACCTACATTCTGACAAAGGAGATCAAAAGTATTGTTTAAGGGGTCATTTCAACGCAGTCCTTGATGCAAAAGAGATGAAGGGTTCAACCATTCACCAAATGATCAAGTAATATCTGGCTTCAGGAAGATAATAAATGACTTAAAATTGATGGATTTGAGAATGGAAAGAAGAAGATATACACGGTACTTAAACTCCCTTTCATCAATGAGCAGACTTGATAGATTCTTGTGTAGTGAGAAATGGTTTAAGGAAGGTACAAATTGGATACAAACTAGGCTGTAGAGAGAGGACTCTGACCATTGTCCAGTGAGACGATCCTCTAACGAGCTAAATTATGGGGCTAAACCCCTCAAGGCCTAGGATTGTTGGCTGGAGAATAAAAGTTATGTGGAAATGATAGACAACACATGGAGCAATACAGTGAAAAAGGCTTCGCCAGCTTCAGATTTAAAAACAAGTTGCAGGCTCTCAAATCTGGAATAAAAGTTTGGAATCAAACTGCGCCCCGAAACCTGGAAGAAAAGAGTAAGGAAGTTTTAAACAAATGCAAGGATATTGAGTTAGCAGCAAAAATAATCACTACTGAACAGATCTTTGCAGCACGATATATAAGTAATATTTAGTTCAAGAAGGAACTAGAGCAAATCACTAAGCATCTAGATAATGTGGCACTGCAAAAATCAAGAGTTAACTGGATAAGGCAGGGAGACATCAACAACTCATATTTCCATCAGTGTCTTAATAGAAACATGAGGAAAAACACCATCAACGAAATCTGGGATAGTAACAAATGGGTGGAAGATCCTAATCTGATAGAAAACCATTTTAAACAGCACTTTGAAGAGAGATTCACATAAGTGAGCAGGCCTAGGCCCCAGATCAGCAACATGATTTTTAAAAATCTTAGTCAGGAGGCTCCAAGATACCTGATTACTCCTTTCATAGAAGGGGAGATCCTAAGTGTTGTGGATGATTGTGGGCAAAGTAAAAGTCCTGGTCTGGATGGTATAAATTTCAAGTTTATGAAGAAAATCCTACATCTAATGAAAGAGGACTTATGCCAGCTATTCAGTGAATTTTATAGAAATGGCAAGATGGTCAGAGGAAGTAATGTAACTCACATCACTGCTGGCAAAAAATAGAACAGCCACTTAACTTCAATGACTTTCGGCCTATTACCCTAATAGGGGCAATCCCTAAGATCATTTTTAAAGTTTTGGCTGATAGAATCAGCCTTATCATCGGCGACATTATTGCTCCAAACCAGATGGCATTTATTAAAGGGATGAAACTTCTAGATGGATTACCTGTTGCGGATGAAGTTGTAGATGAACTGGAAAAAAAATGGCATATGTCATCTTTAAGGTTGATTTTGAAAAGACTCTTGACATGGTTAACTGGGAATATCTTCAAGATATAATGATGCATATGGGTTTTCCTGTAATATGGATCTGTTGGATAAAGAACTGCTTGATTCTGCATCTACTTTCATTCTCATCAATGAAAGTCTAACATCTAAATTTCGACCGAAGAGAGGCTTATGGCAAGGGGATCCACTCTCCCCCTTTTTATATTTGCTAAGTGCAGAAGGTCTCTCCAACATGATTCAAAGAGGATCAAATCTTCAGATGTTAGGAGCAGTTCTAATTATTGCATAAAATATTAGCCTCACTCATCTTCAATTTGTCGATGATACACTTCTTTTTAAAGAGGCTTAATGGAGCACAATAAAAAGTTTCTCAACTTTGAACTTGTTTTGGGTCTGAAAATAAATTTCAGCAAGAGTAGTATTATTGGGATCAATATGTCTCCAAGAATTGTACAGGAAATGGCAGCTTTCTTTGGTTTCAAAACAGGAACTCTTCCATGCTCTTATCTAGGACTGCCATTAGGTGCTAACCCAAGGAAAAAAGCTACATGGTCACCGGTTATCGAGAAGTATAGTAGAGTATTAAATCAGTGGCAGAATCAACTAATATCCAGTGGAGAAAAGTTTAACTCTCCTGAACTCAGTCCTTGTTGCTTTACCTGCACACTTCAAAGGATATTTCAAAGATCCTAATTGTGGTTCTTAACAAATTAAATGCTATCATGAGGTCATTCTTCTGGGGCAGCAATAAGGACAAAAGAAGAATTTGCTGGATTACATGGAGCAAGATGTTATAACCAACTGATAAAGAGGACTTGACATTCAGAATCTACAAGCCTTTAACACTGCAATGCTGGGGAAGTGGTGTAGCAGAATTCTACTGAGGAAGAGATCTTGGCAAATGACATTTTGAGTTCTAAGTATGGTCAGAGAGGGGTCCTCGAATTAGGAGGCCTGAGGGAACTAAGTTCCCTTCAGTTGCCTTCAACAGGAGAATGGGTAGACCTCAGGTATAATCATGGTGGAAGAATATGCAGGATATAGCGAATCTTCTTCAACTCAGACAAAGTGTACAACTCAGTTTGGGAAATGATATTAACATTAAATTCTGGACTGATCCATGGCACATCCACTCCCCTTTGCCTGCTAGATATCCAAGGTTATTTTGTATCTCTGTGAATTCAGAAGCCTACATAAGAAATATGGGATACTGGTCTGACAATGACTGAAGATGGAATTTACTATGGCGCAGACTACTATGGGAGTTTGAACAAGCAGATCTATCAGACCTCTAATCTATTATGCAAGGCATATCCCCTTTAGATCATAATAAGGATAAGTATATATTTGTGGGAGACAAGAATGGCAACTACACTATCTCAGCTACCTATTCGAGGATTATCAGCTCTCTGCAGCCACAATATTCTCTTGAGTAAGCAACAACTCTTCAAATGTCTGGAACAAGATTACTCCCAAAAAAATCATGGTCTTTGGATAGAAGCTACTCCAAAATGCCTTACCAGTAAAAGTGGAACTTCAGCACAAGAATATTATAAGGGATGAACAGCCCCTCACCTGCACCTTCTGCCAATCAGGTATTGAAAATGAATGTATAAACCATTTATTCTCTAATTGTGTTATCGATTTAAATTTATACCTGGTTATGGAGTGCACAAGGGGAACCTCAGAACCTACACAGGGACCAACATTGCCCGATTTCTATGCTCTAAGACCAAATGATGCTAATCCTTGTGCATGGAAGTCTATATGGCTTTCCTCAATCTGGCAAATTTGGAAAACACAAAATAAAAAAACATTTCCAAACTTTGGAGATCAATACTGCGCAAATTACACAAACCATTCAATATTCCACATGGCTTTGGTTAAAGGCGAACAGATCATTCACTTTCATACACTCTAGCAAACTGGCTCTTAAGGCCAGTAACCTGCATGAGGTTTAATGAGTGAAAATATAATGTCTCTCTATTTTTGATCATGTCTCCCTGCTCATTGTCCTACCTGCATATTATACAGAGAACCTTCATTGAATAGAGAACATCAAAGAATAAGTAGCAACTCTCCCTCTGACCCTCATTGCTTACTCTTGTGCAAGATTAATATCTTATTATCTCTTAAAGGTACAAGTAGGGCGGCCCAAAGAGAAGATTGATATGTTCTCAACTTCTCAAGAGAATGCATAACCTGACATTGAGCTTTATGATAATAGGAAAAAATACTTGTCAGCAAAGAATAATAAAGTATGTGTGGTTGGTGGAATATTGCTAGACTTTGATACTATAAGGTTAACAGGATGAGCTTAGTTAACTACTTTAGTAAAGATACCTGAAGCCACTTTTTTTTTAATAAGCCAACTTTTATATAAATGAACATTATTTACAAAGGAGAAAACTAACCAAAAGTAAAAAAAAATAACACTGGCAGAGTACAGCCGTTACCAAACTTCCTACGGATGATGATTGGAACCTAAATCATGAACGGTGTAGCCTACCCTTACGTTGTATCCTCTACTATAGCTAAAGATGATTGGATACATGGCTCCCCTATCGTCATGGATGCACAAGCATCTCGGCATTCAGTTCATTGCCATCGTACAGTCTTCACAAAACAGGTTATCCTAACTATCAACTTATCGATACCCTTTTTTATAGGAATATCGGTACATAGCTCCTTCTTGTCCGGTGAGCTATACCTGTAATGGGTAGAGGATAAACGGTCAGGCAAGGCATTACAGTCATTTTTTAAGTAACAGTCAGCTTTTTTCTCCTAAACAAACACAGACGCCCACTTGATAGGTCATTTTTTATATAGAAAATTCCGGTGTCTTCTTCTTGAGCCTTGTAGTTTGCTTGAAGATTGCAACAAATATCACTCTCTTTGCAGCAATCAGTAACACCTTGCTGATCTATGTGAACCCCTCGGTTCTTGGTATTCTTTTTGTGCCTTGACCTTGTAGTTTCCGTGTGAGTAAACTTTACTCCTCCTTCTATTGTACTTAGGTAGAATCTTGAAGATGAAGCGGCTTGTGTAGTCTGTTTAAAGGACTTTCTGTTTCTTGAGGCTCATCCATACAAACTTCGTGATCAGTCTATTGCTTGTTTGGGTTCTGTGCACCTGGAAATCAATTTGGCCGGAAGGTAGTTGATGGATTGCCTGGAGTGCATACTTGAGGGAGCAAAGTAACATATGAAAATATGGTTTGGAATGACTTTCCCCTAGAGGGTGAGGCAACTCGGAGATAGGGCGGGCATGAAGTATTATTGGCTTTCTTGAATGCCTCCTGTTTGCACCTGTACCGCATTGAATTGAGACCAAATAAGCTTGCACATGATAAGGTAGTTAATCTTAAAAACATGTTAATAAGAAATGTGAATGCAATATAGTAAGGATATGAATTTTCCTCCTCCCTCTATTCCTGCCTCTTTCTTTTCTGAAGGATATTGCTTTTGATCACTGTGATTACGACCAGAAACCGCAAGAGACCAAATTTGGCATCAAATGTCTAGTTACTTCTGAGTCCGCCTATCGTGTACCACAATTACATGACAACAAATAAACTAGCTCCAGGTAATAACAAATAGAAATCTTCCATACATAGAACAACAAGTCAGTTTATTATGCAAGAGTGTTGAACATACTTGACTGATGCAATTAGAATTTACCAAGTGCTAGATTTCCAGTCTACGGTGAATTCTAGATTTTTTATTCTAACCTGTGCATAATCAGCTAATGAATTCCTTTTGGCTTGTCTTCCAACGATGATCAATGCTCCTCAGGTACAAATTTCAGATCAGGATTTTCTCTTGTGCCCCCATACATACTATTGGATGAATCAACCAATCGTTGATTGAGTAGGATAAGTGCTCTTTTTCCAACCTGTCTTCATCCACATCCAAGTGTTCCTTTGCACAGATTGTACCAATGTTTCAACCTTAGTATCAGCACCATTGAAATGGGACTGATTTCTTGCTTTCCTGATTTGCCACATGATAGCTAGCCATATGCTTTTCCACGTATCCAATAAAACTTGTGTGGGTTTGCTATCTATACGTTGTTGCAATGTTTGTACTCCACTTGAATTTTGATCAGGAATTTTATATCCTAACTGATTTGATTCCAAGTCTGTTTTGTAAAACTGCACTCTTGAAATAGGTGTTCTGCAGTTTCTGGATGCATTTTGCACATATAACATTTGATCTCCTGGTCTCTAAAAATCACCTTTCTTTCTTGCAAATTCTTTTGAGTGGGCAGTCCGTTTTGCAATAGTTGCCAAGCATGTACACATACCTTTTTCGGAGTTACATTGTTCCAAACCAACTGTAAAACTTTAGTTTGCTCATCACTGTATGGTGAGGTTGTAGTGTTCCTAATGTGGTGATATGCGTCCTTCACTGTAAAGTTTCCTTCTTTGCTCCCTCGAAATATGTATCTATCTAAGCCTTTTTTCCTTGGCAGCATATCATATTGAGTGCCTCACATTGATTCGGTTCATTGCCTCTAAAGTCTCTCCTCCAATTCAGTTGCCATTGCCACCTATTATTCTGCCAACATCCAGAATCAGCCACAGTGATATTTTTGTTATTAACTATTCTGAATAACAGGGGAAACTTTTCAGTAAGATTTGTGTTTGCAGCCCATTTATCAAGCCAGAAACGGACCCCTTTCCCTTACCACATCTTTATCTCCATACTCTGTTGAAACCATGAGGCACTTAAAACAGTTTGTATGTTGTTCCACCAACTAGAAGCGTAGGTTGTCACTCTCTGTCTACCTCTCCTATTAGCACTCAGATTTTTCAATGGCTTCAACTCCTGAAGGTTACCTACAGCCGGCAGTTCATGATGGTTTGCATATTTGAAGTGCAGAATGTTGCTTAAAAGGCTTTTTTCCCCTGCAGGATTCTGTCTTCCCATCATAGCATTGTTGAAAGCTTTCAAATTCCTTACTCCCATCCCTCCTCTCTCCACCTCTGTTGTTATTTTCTCCCAAGAAACCCAAGCTATTTTCCTTCTATTTTGTGTGCTTCCCCAAAAGAATGCTCTTTGCCTTTTCTCCAATTGTTTGATGACAGAGTTTGGGGCTTTGTAGAGGCTAAAGAAGTAAGAAGGTAGTGCATTCAATACCGAATTTAAGATCACCATTTTACCTCCCATATATATAAACTTGTGTTTCCATGCTGCCAGCCTGCTCTCACACTTGTCAGTGACTGATTTCCATGTAGATGATCTTCCAAGATTTGCACCAACTTGCAGGCCTAAATATTTGAAAGGTGTTTGGCCAATTCTGCATCCAAGATAATGAGACATGTCTTCCATCTGCGTACGAGGGATGTTAACACCAATTAGATGACTTTTGTGATAATTGATTTGAAGTTCTGATAGTAGTTCAATGTTTTTCAGGATAACCTTCCATGTTTTGACTGTTTTCCATGAACTTTTGCCAAATAATATTGTGTCATCCGCGAACTGTAAGTGAGAGATAGGTGTTTCTTGCATGCCCACCTTCACTGGCTCTAACAGCTTTAGTTCAGCCGCTGTGTTTATTAAACTAGACAAACCTTGTGCTGCTATGATGAACAGAAAAGGTGATATAGGGTCACCTTTCCTTAGGCCTTGCGTGGGATAAAACTCCTTTGTGGGACTGCCATTAATTAGTACTGAAGTTGATGCTGACTCCAGAAGTTCTTTAATCCACTATCTCCAACAAAGGGGGAATGCCATCTTTTCCATTACCTCCAGTAGATAGTTCCAGTTAAGTGTGTCATAAGGTTTTTCAAATTCTACTTTGAAAGTTAGAATCTGTTTTTTAAGCTTTTTTGCTTCGTCTATCACCTCATTTGCAATAACTACTCCATCCACTAGTCTGAGATAACCTCTTCTTAAGTTCCACTGATTCTTTTGGCTAGAAATTTTGTGATGATTTTGTTCATGCTCCCAATGAGAGTTATTGGACGGAATTCTTCTGCCTGCAAAGGTTCTTTATTTTTGGCTATCAGAGATATAAAAGTTGCATTGCTGCCTTTAGCAAGTTTGCTATTCCTATAGAATTCATGCATCATAGCCATGATGTCTCCTTCCATTACAGGCAGGAAGTGTTTAATAAACTTGAAGTTTACCCCATCCGGCCCTGGGCTTTTCTTAGAACCCCAACAATTTATGGCTTCTATGACTTCCTTTTCTGAGAAAGGCCGGATCAGATGCTGTTTGGTTTCATCATACAGACTCTAAAATCTCATGTTAGCAGCAGTAGATCGTGTGCTTATTGTCTGAGTTAATCTGGACTCAAAATGGTGTTTGAAGCTCTCTTTTACCACCTCTGGTTCCTCTATCGACACATCATTTTCCCAAACTCCACAAATGTTGTTCTTTTTCCTGTTATAATTGATCCACCTGTGGAAAAAAAGCAATATTCGCATTCCCCATTTTCAGCCAATTCACTCTGGATTTATGGTAAGCGACACTGCTGATCTGCTTTGTGATGTTATATAATTTGCTTTGAAGTTCTGCCAAGTTTCCTTGTTGGTTGAAGCTATCAGACAGTGAGGTTTCTTGTTCGGCTTCTGTAACCAATCGGTTTAGTTCCTGTTTCAGCTTTTGCTGCTCAGTTGATAGATCTCTTGGAGCTTGTTTGTTCCACTCTTTTATTTCCATTTTGACTGCCTTCAGTTTATCCTTGATTCTTTTGCTTGCATAGCCTTCTGATCCTAGGCTATTCCATGTACTCTCTACTAGTACATTATAGTCATCCATTTGTAGCCATATGTCTAACATTTTCAGTGGCTTTGGGCCCCAATTTTGCACCTTATAATTTAAGCTAACTGGGCAATGGTCCAATTCCTGTATCAACAGTGTCTTCAGAATCTGTGTTTAGCACAAGATGAAGTATTCTTAATGCATTTCGAAGCTCAGTATCCTCTTGAACAATAGAGACTCTGATCAGTGCTCAAATTTTTTTAGAGATAACAATAAGATATGTTGTCAAGATGAAGATGATGGGACGTAAGACTTAGAGACATATGCGGTTTACAAAGGTGATATTTATTTGATTTTAATTTATGTCTAAATTAATTAATCATTACAATTATTTAAATACATATGCTATTTTTTATTAGTGCAGGGATGAAATTGAATTCTGAAGTTATACTCGAGGGGATCAACTGTTAGATCGCCCGGGCCCATTTTTAAAATTTTGAAGATTTTCAACTTCGAACCACATGTGAAATCGGACCCAAAAACGTGTTTAATTCATGTAATGGATATCAAGGATAGCCGTACTTACCTCTTGTCGCCGGAAATCGTCGAAACCCGCCGGCGATTTGTCGAACCCGAATGGAAAAAACT
This sequence comes from Pinguicula moranensis, assembly GCA_028565015.1. Taxonomy (NCBI): domain Eukaryota; kingdom Viridiplantae; phylum Streptophyta; class Magnoliopsida; order Lamiales; family Lentibulariaceae; genus Pinguicula; species Pinguicula moranensis. The sequence continues at coordinate 350 of JAOWBN010221521.1, read as the reverse complement.
GTGTGATGTCTCCACGGAACCCCCAAAGTAGGAGGTCTGTACCCGGAGCACTCCCTGGCTAGTGAAGGGGCTGCTAGACCCTTAGTTTCGGTGCCGACGATGTCCCACGGCGTCGGACGATTTTGGTCGATCGAATTTTCCCGATGAAGGAGACGTGAAATCTCTGTCTCATTTTCTGTCGACCGAATAAGAGGTGTAAATCTCTTTTTAATGCAATTGGGCTTCAGCCCAATTGTTAATTTTAATCAATTTGGGCTTTTAGGCCCAAAATGCAATTTAAATACTTTGGGATCAAAATAAAATTCAAGGCCCAATTAGATTTAATCACATTAAATCTAATTTCAATTAAA